>JAJJMC010031084.1:228016-246131 GCA_023531435.1 Papaver californicum
TGCGAAGCACCGCACATGTGTGAATTTTCCCACTAGCCCATTCCCTTAGTCTATATCCAATCCACACGTTTTTCCCTTAGAAGTAACTTTCGTGGTAATTAGATAGACTTCATCCTTGGTTTATCCCATGCGGGACAAACCAAAGGTTTCTCATTCACATAGAAGTGAAAAATGAATTTTTTTATTTCCACACACAATATAGGCTAGTGACCCTTTGGTCCCATCAAGATAATTTTTGTAACAAAATATTTTTTTGTAAATAAGCAATAAATTCATTTTTAATTCTAACAGTAAATGCCAAAACGGTCTAAAACATAGATGGAAACAACACACATACACTATATGCTTGAACTTTAACAGTGTTTTCCAAATAATTGATTGATGATCAGTATTCTCGTGACAGACCCAAACTCAGAATATAGGGTGTTCACATGGCTCTCGTCCAATTATCAAAATACTTGGTCGGTATTATTTAGATCAACCACAGAACAAAATAGCAACCAAACTAAAAAACAAAAAGAAAAAAAGATAGGATCAAAATCATTTTTATATAAAAATTAAAATCCAAAAATATCCAGACAATAATGTGAGTGTGTTGTATACTCTATAAAGTCAGTGTCTTCAGAATTTTGTGTATAAAAGGAGCAACCCATAGACATATCTAGTTGTAAGTTTCTGCATCTATCTAACTTACACAAACACAAGTAGAAGTTGCTAGTTTTGTTTGTTGTTTGCTGCTTCTCCAACTGTCCTAGCTAGCTCTTGGATAAAATGGTTAGTAACATTTTTCTTATATTGTGAGTACATTTTGGTAATAGATGTACTTGTCATCAAGAACACACACGCTATTTTTTTTTGGTTAAATTTATCTCATCAGGAAGCAAAGGCAAGCTGGTCGATTGCAGATACGGTAGACTATAAAGGGTTTCCGGCAGATAAATCGAAAACTGGTGGTTGGATACCAGCTGCTTTGATTCTAGGTTTGTTTCCTGTTTCATTATGCATCATTTATTTTATTTTCAATTTTATATGATCAGAATATATATATATATATATGCTAGTTGATTCTCATTTTCATTTTGAACAAGTTAGATTCAGTGAATGAATATACAACATGCAGTTATTATTCATTACGGTACTCTTCTACTAATCAATAAGTGAAGTCAGATAAAGGAGATGACAAGCTTAAAAGAAGGAAAGAAAAGCATATGGGCAAATGGAATAGATCGTCTTCATGCCCAGCCTAGATAAGATTCTGAAGACAAAATACTATGTGACATACAATCGGATAAAACGTACTCGGATCACTAAGTAGTAGTACTATATATTTTCATTTTATTATGGAACGTCAGTTTCATTAACCCCAATGCATTTCTAATCCAATAAAACGGTTCAACATTAATCAGGTATAAAAGACTCGTCAGTATTCTAATTTCTAACGAGACATAATAAGAAAAATACCAGCGCAGTTGTTTTATTTGTGTGTTCTGCCTGTGACAAACCATGAGGAAAACAGTAAAAGAATTTCGGTCGTCCAATCCGTTTAACTGATTTATTGATAAATGTTGCTAATAAGATTGTGTATTTCTTTTTATAGGAATTGAAATATGCGAGAGGTTAACGACCATGGGTATAGCAGTGAACCTTGTGACATATTTAGGAGGAACGATGCATCTCTCAAGTGCTGCTTCTGCAAATATCGTAACCGATTTTATGGGAACGTCGTTTCTACTTTGTTTACTAGGAGGTTTCCTTGCAGATTCATACTTAGGCAGATACAAAACTATCGCCATTTTCGCTGTTGTCCAAGGATTGGTAAGTCTTATTATATCACCTGGATTTTTAGCAATTAAGATTCAGCTCCAATACTAGAGGACGGATAATAATATGCAACGACCAATTTAATGACGATAGATTTTTATTTTTAATTCAGGGCACTGCCTTATTATCCGTATCAACAAAATTGCCGCAGTTACGTCCACCACCGTGTAACAACAATATAAGCCCTGAAAAATGTGAAAAGGCCAATGGAATCCAAATGGGAGTTCTATATCTCTCATTGTACCTGGTTGCACTTGGCACTGGCGGACTTAAAGCGTGTGTATCAGGATTCGGAACCGATCAGTTTGACGAGAAAGACAAAAAGGAGAAGACTCAAATGGATTACTTCTTTCAGAGATTTTTCTTTTTTGTTAGCTTAGGTACTCTACTGGCTGTCACAGTTTTGGTTTACATACAAGATCATGTTAGTCGAAGCTGGGCTTATGGTATCTGTTCAGTTTCGATTTTTACCGCCATCTGTATATTCTTATCGGGGACTAAGAATTATAGGTACAAGAAAAGCTTTGGTAGTCCTGCTGTTCAAATATTTCAAGTCATTGCGGCTTCTATCAAGAAAAGAAAACTTGAATTTCCTTCTAGTATCGAGTCAGCGTACGAGGATTCATCTGAGGATCGGAGAATTCAGCACACAGATCAGTTTCGGTATGTGACCACAAGCCACAAGGGTGTTACTTAAACATACGAACGAGTACTTACATGTACTAATGTATATATACATTTTGTATTGCAGTTTCTTGGAGAAAGCTTCAATTGTTGCTGCAGAAGACGAAAAGTATAAGTTGCCACCAAACCCCTGGCAGTTATGTTCGGTGACAAAAGTGGAGGAGGTGAAAATGATGATCAGATTACTACCAATTTGGGCGACAACAATCCTATTTTGGACAACATATGCGCAGATGATGACATTCTCTGTCGAACAAGCTGCCACCATGGATAGGTCAATTGGGAATTTCCAGATTCCTGCAGGCTCTCTCACTGTCTTCTTTGTAGGAGCGATTTTGATTACTATAGCAGTCTATGATCAGCTGGTGATGCCACTTTGGAAAAAGTGGAAAGGAACTCAAGGTACTAAACACACACACACGCAGAATTTGGTCCCATTATGCATACCATTCTCCACGGCACTAATGATGCATATAACTTGGTCATGACATGGTTGAACTTTATTTGAAACAGGATTCACAGATATGCAGAGAATTGCCATAGGGCTTATGCTGTCGACATTGGGGATGGCATTTGCAGCTATCTCTGAGGTTAAGCGTTTATCGGTCGCCAAACATGCTGGTGAAGGCATCACAGCTAATTCGACCCTACCAGTAAGCGTTTTCATCTTGATCCCACAGTTCATCTTTGTCGGTTCTGGAGAAGCCTTCATTTATACAGGCCAGCTTGATTTCTTCATAACTCGATCGCCTAAAGGGATGAAGAGTATGAGCACAGGACTCTTCTTAACAACTCTATCACTTGGCTTTTTCGTTAGTAGTTTCCTAGTCTCAATTATAAAGACAATAACTGGCCGAAACGGTAGTGATGGATGGTTAGCCGACAATATCAATGATGCTAGGCTCGACTATTTCTACGGGCTTCTAGCTGTGTTAAGCTTCATTAACTTTGGATTGTTTATATGGAGTGCAATTTGGTACAAAAGAAATGCACCTAGTAAGAATTCTTCCGTGGAGATGGAAAGTATTAAAACTATCTCCTACGACGAAGAAAAGTGATGGCAGATTACAGAACAGGTTCTATGTTGTGTGTTCTTAGCTTGTTTATGGTCATCAAGATATATTGTAACGACTCAATAGCTCATGTAATTTATTTGTATCTGTACACACTCAAATCTGAACTTGTGTAAAAGCATATCGTTTTGTGTGAATCGGAGTTTCTTATCATTTCATTCTTGAGAACCTTGCATCAATGAAATACACTATATGAAAGCAACACATATATACGAACAATCCCCTCCAAGCTTTCGTACCTGAAAGGCACTCAGCTGCAAACCAACTGAATCAAAGCAACAAAAAGTAGTGAATGTTATTCACGCTTCCATAGCTTTCGTGCCTAAATCAGTGAATTGCAATTTAAAAAGGCAATACAGATAATTAGACTAATAAAACCTCGGAAAGTAGTGGATGTTATTCAAGAGCGAAGCCCCTCCAAACCCTTCATTCTCGTAATGCACTTCTAGAAGATACAGGTATGCTCTATTGGAGCCACAAAAGGTAGTGGATGTTATTCACATAACTCGTAGGCGAATCAAGTTATTCCTCCATACGTAACTCGGGCGTCTACTTACCACAGATCTCTACTGACTGGGGTCCCAAACTAGCACTCGGATCAAATTGGAGCTGGCTAGAGGGCACCCTGGATATGCAGGCAGGATTTATATGTCAACTATTAAAGTTGGCTCAACCTTCAGGCTCAAGGGTCCCAACAGCACTTACAGCAGAAACTTGAGCTATGTTATTGGCTGTCAGAGCAGTATGTCAACATCACTCGACTCGAGTTCATTTTGAAACTGACTTGTGCATTTCATCAACAGGGTTGAAGAACGCTCCTTAGTATCTGGCAGCAGTGCTAGCAGATATCATCACTCAATTCCCATCACAGTGTAAGGCATGTCTATGCGGAAGCAAAATCAAATAAAAGTGATCGAGCATTCTGTATTGACTCGTCTCAGAGCAAAATACAACTTACTACTCCCCCAAAACATGTACATTTCAAGATCTTCAAACAAAATAAATACATGAAAAATAAAATTAAAAAAATATATGAACATAAATGAGAGTATCCAAATTCTAATAAGTAAATGAATGAATCCAAATAGTGGATTCTACTTCAAGGTCAAAGGTTGCCACTTGTAGAATTAGCCAACTGGAACCTTAACTGGATAACGATCGACCGAGTCAGCCCACGGGTTGGTTTTACACTCACCAACAGGAATCGCTCTAAGGGCTCTCCAAACAGCACTATTACATTTAAAACCAGAACCAAAAGCGATTTTCCAAACTCTATCCCCACTCGAAACCCTTCCTTTTGCCTCAGTATAAGCTAACTCATACCAGAGCGAACTGCTTGATGTATTACCGAATCGGTGTAATGTCATTCTTGATGGTTCCATATGCCAATTGCTGAGTTGCAAATTCTTTTCTAACTCGTCTAGCACAGCTCTACCACCAGCATGAATACAGAAATGTTCGAACGCAGTCTTGAAATCAGGAATATAAGGCTTAACTTTGGCCTGCTTCAACACTTTCCGTCTCACCAGCGAAACGAAGAACATGAACTGCTCCGTAAATGGCAACACTAATGGACCAAGAGTAGTAATATTCGTCTTCAAAGCATCACCAGCAACAGCCATTAATTCTGTTGGCATAATAAATTGAGTTCTTATCCAAGCACTCTTGGGATTACTTTTATTTGTCTAAGTTCATTGTGTTGTTGTCAAAGAGTCACATAGAGATTTGTAAAGTCCATCCTATCTTTATGATTTGTCAAAATGTCTCTTTGTATTTTGTGATCTCCTATCTATAAAAGGGAGTATCATGTAGTTCATTTTTTATCAAGCAAAAAAGAAAACAAAACAAAGCAATACAGGAGAAGAGCAAAGCTCTCAAAGCTCAAGTTATCAAAATATTTTTTTTTTCTTTCCAAATAGATCCTAGGCCTTCAAATTGGTATCAGAGCCTCGTTTAAAATGTCCAACAATCCAGTTTCTCTTATGCCTCGTTTCAATGGAGAAAAAATTCGAATATTGGAGCAACTTAATGAAGCTATGTCTTGAATCTCAAGATCTTTGGAGTATCGTTCAAGATGGTGTTGAAACACCAAGAGATGAAGAAGATGATGTTGAAACACCAAGAGATGAAACTCAATTGACCGATGCACAAAAGAAGACTTTGAAAAAAGAGAGACAAAAAGATAGCAAAGCTCTCTTCCAAATCTATCAAGCAATCGAAGTTCCGATCTATGAAAGACTAACCAAGGCAAGTAGTTCGAAGAAAGCGTGGAAGATTCTTCAAACTACTTACTCCGGAAAAGATCAAGTGAAAAAGGTTCGTTTGCAATCCTTACGAGCCGAGTTCGAAAAATTGGAGATGACGGAAAGCGAGAAGATTGTCGAATATTTTACAAGAATCACTTCTCTTGTAAATCAAATGGCAATAAATGGCGAAATCATGGAAGCTCAAAGAGTTGTCGAGAAAATCATGCGAAGTCTACCCGAGAAGTTCGATCATGTTGTTGTGGCTATTGAAGAGTCACAAGACTACTCTTCGATGACATTGGAGAATTTACAAGGAAGATTGGAAGCACACGAAGCAAGAATACTCAAAAGGAGTCCTAAAATTTCTTCTTCCGATCAAGCATTAAAATCCTCAACTTCGGGAGGCCGTGGTCGTGGACGAGGTAGAGGTCATGGACAAACGAGAGGCGAAAAAACTTGGTCCAACAATCATGGTCAAGCCAATTCAAATGAGGAGGCGAAGGAAGAGGAGAAATCCGTCCAAAATAATTTTCAAAGAGGGCGTGGTCGAGGTCATACTACTTACAAAGGTAAAAAACCTTACATTGAGTGTCACTATTGTCACAAACCGGGACACAAATCCAATGACTGTTGGGAGAAGTACCCTGAAAAGAAACAAGAAGTCGGCTATGTGCATAAAGCCGAAAATTCAGAAACTTTACTAATTGCTTCCAATGGAGATTTTGGAAACACTTGGTACTTGGATAGTGGTGCTAGCAAACACATGACGGGAAACAAAAATTTATTTTCAAATCTTGTTGAAGCTAACCATGGGCAGGTTACAATTGGAGATGCGAAGTCTTACAAAATCGAAGGTGTTGGAGAAATTTCCTTCAAGACAAAAGCCGGAAAAGCCGAGAAAATATCCGATGTGTTCTACGTGCCGGGATTGAAAAGCAACTTGCTAAGTGTTGGTCACTTGTTGAAGAAAGGATTTGATATCCGTTTCGTGGACAACACTTGCATTATGAAGAAAAATAATCAACCCGTTGCAAATATCGGTTTGAGTTCTAATAATTTATTTCCACTCAAACTTGATATTTTGAATGTTTCTTGTTTCTTAACTGCAAAAGAGGATGTTTCAAAGTTGTGGCATGACAGATTTGGGCACCTCAATTTTCAAAGCCTAAAGGAGTTGGCAAACAAAGCAATTGTCCAAGGACTGCCGAATATCAATGCAATTGGCGAAGTTTGTGAAGAATGTCAATTGGGAAAGCAACACCGAGAGTCGTTTCCTTCCAAATCGAATTGGAAGACAAAGTCACCTCTGGAGCTCGTTCATACCGACCTTTGCGGACCTTTCCGAGTTCCATCTCTCGGAGGTAATCGATATTTCTTATTGTTTATCGATGATTTCACAAGAAAAGTTTGGGTGTATTTTGTGAAAGAAAAATCCGAAGCTTTCTCTTGCTTCAAAGATTTCAAGTCTCGTGTCGAGAAATTTTCTGATTCTCAAATCAAGAATTTGAGAAGTGATCGAGGTGGAGAATACTTATCTTCTTTATTTGAAGATTTTTGTCGAGTCCATGGGATTAGACACGAATTGACGGCGCGGTATACACCTCAACAAAATGGAATTGCCGAACGGAAAAATCGGACGATCATGGACATGGTTCGGTGCATGCTAAAGAAGAAAAATATGCCATCTGATTTTTGGGCCGAAGCAGTCTCTTGTACCGTTTATTTGATCAACCGGTCACTGACAAAGAGCTTGGAGGGTATTACACCAAATGAGGCGTGGTATGGTAAGAAACCAAATGTGGTACATCTTAAAACATTTGGTTGTCTTTCATACTCACATATTCCGGATGCTGCAAGAACCAAGCTTGATGATAAATCTGAAAAATGTGTTTTCATTGGCTATAGTGAGAGGACAAAAGCTTACAAGCTTTACAATCCTCGAACAAAGAAAATTGTGATAAGCAGAGATGTTGTTTTTGATGAAAAATCCTCTTATGATTTTTCGAAAATGTCAGATTCACTAACATGGCAGGTTATACTTGATGATGAAGAAGATGAATCAAAATCAGAGGAGGCCAATGATGGTGAAAATGACGAATCCCCAGAAAATTCACCATCACCACCACCAACAAAGACAAGGAGCTTGACAGAACTTTATGATGTGACGGAAGAGATAGACGAGCCAAATCAAATCTTCTTTGCATTTTTTGCAGGAGAAGACCAAATTTCTTATGAGGAAGCCTCAAAAGAAGAAAAATGGAATCAAGCTATGAAAGAGGAGATCAATGCCATTGAGAAGAATGGTACGTGGGAGCTTACACTTTTGCCTTCACACAAATCTTCTATTGGTGTGAAATGGGTGTACAAAACAAAGACCAACCTTGATGGTTCCGTAAACAAATACAAGGCGAGGCTTGTTGCTAAAGGATACAAGCAAAAAGAAGGTGAAGACTTCAATGAAGTATTTGCTCCGGTTTCAAGACTTGAAACAATCCGCCTAATCATTTCTCTTGCTTCTCAAAGAGGATGGAAATTGTACCAAATGGACGTCAAGTCGGCTTTCTTGAATGGTTTTCTTCAAGAAGAAATTTATCTTGAACAACCACCCGGATTCGTGAAGAAAGGCGAGGAAGAAAAGGTGTACAAACTCAAGAAAGCTCTCTACGGCTTGAAGCAATCACCCCGTGCATGGTATGATCGAATCAATAAATATTTTCTGAATTATGGTTTCGAGCGTTGTCCTTTTGAGCACACTCTTTATATCAAAAGAAATTCGAATGGAGGTTTTATGGTGGTGAGTCTTTATGTTGATGATCTTATCTTCACGGGTGATGATCTTAAGATGTTAGAACATTTCAAAGCTTCTATGAAGAAGGAGTTTGAAATGACTGATTTGGGAGAGTTGCACCATTTCCTTGGCATAAATGTGCAACAAACGAAAGGAGGAATTTTTATTTCTCAAGAAAAATATGCAGCCGAGATTCTTAAAAAATTCAGAATGGAGAGCTCAAATCCTGTTACAACCCCTTGCATTACAGGATTAAAGTTGAGCAAAGAAGGAGAAGGAAAGTTGGTGAATAAAACTATGTTTCGAAGCTTGATTGGAAACTTGATGTATCTCACCGCCACTCGTCCGGACATCATGTTTGCTGTTAGTTTGATCAGCAGGTTTTTGGAAAAGCCATATTCAAATCATTTGGAGGCGGCAAAAAGAACCCTTCGATATATAAAAGGAACCATTGACTATGGTATCTTTTATGAGAAAAATATTCCTGTCAAGCTTGTTGGTTTTACAGATAGTGATCATGGAGGAAGTGTTGATGATTCAAGAAGTACTTCCGGATATGTTTTTAATCTCGGAAGTGGAGCAATTTGTTGGAGTTCAAAGAAGCAACCAATCGTATCTCTTTCTACTGCTGAAGCAGAGTATATTGCAGGTTCCTTCGCCGGATGTCAAACGATTTGGTTGAGAGGAATTCTTGAAAGTATGAATTTCAAGCAAAGTGGTCCTACAACACTCTTTTGTGATAATAACTCGGCTATTTCAATCTCAAAAGATCCAGTTCTTCATGGGCGAACAAAGCACATTCGTCTTCGTTTCCATTTCTTAAGGGAGCTTGTTCATGAAAAAGAACTCAATCTTGAGTATTGCAAAAGTGAAGAGCAACTTGCGGATATTTTCACAAAGCCACTTGGAG
This sequence comes from Papaver californicum, assembly GCA_023531435.1. Lineage (NCBI taxonomy): Eukaryota > Viridiplantae > Streptophyta > Magnoliopsida > Ranunculales > Papaveraceae > Papaver > Papaver californicum. Next base: position 237,539 of record JAJJMC010031084.1, read on the forward strand.
GTCCCGTATTTTCAAAGAATGTTGAAGCATTGGGAGTCAAGAGCAAACTCAATTTACGGGAGGCAATGTTGGCATAATAAATTGAGTTCTTATCCAAGCACTCTTGGGATTACTTTTATTTGTCTAAGTTCATTGTGTTGTTGTCAAAGAGTCACATAGAGATTTGTAAAGTCCATCCTATCTTTATGATTTGTCAAAATGTCTCTTTGTATTTTGTGATCTCCTATCTATAAAAGGGAGTATCATGTAGTTCATTTTTTATCAAGCAAAAAAGAAAACAAAACAAAGCAATACAGGAGAAGAGCAAAGCTCTCAAAGCTCAAGTTATCAAAATATTTTTTTTTTCTTTCCAAATAGATCCTAGGCCTTCAAATTCTCTATCAAGAGATACACCAATATTTTTCTCTTCATCTTCCCTTTGATAAACACAGTTATAACTATTATCATCCGCACCTTTATGTGTTCGAACCGTGTGAACCAGTTCATATTTCGACTTAGCTCGATCATGATTCATATTCGAGAGTAGAACTGCCGCACCACCCATTCGGAATATGCAATTACACAACAGCATTGATTTATCATTACCAAAATACCAATTTAACGTTATGTTCTCCATACTAACAACAACTGCGTAAGTATTCGGATTCGACTTGAGTAAATCCTTGGCGAGATCGATCGATATTAGCCCCGCACTACACCCCATTCCACCAAGATTGAAACTCTTAATATCTGTTCTCATTTTGTAATGATTCACAATCATCGACGAAAGAGATGGAGTTGGACAGAATAAACTGCAATTCACTATAAGTATACCGACTTGACTCGGATGAATACCGGTTTTGTCGAAAAGAGTATCTAGTGAACCAAACATAACCATTTCCGCTTCAGCTCGTGCTTCTTTCATGTTCAATCTTGGCGGTCTTGATGTGATTGCAGTTGGTATATACGTTTCATCACCTAAACCAGATCGGATCGATATCCGTTTCTGAAACTGAATCGTTGGTTCTTCGAAGGAAGCGTGGTCTTCTGTCATTTTAATGAACGATTCCACCGATGATTTCAAACTATCATCTGGTTTGAAACAGGAGAAATCAACTAAGTAAACCGGTCTGGGTCTTTTAACCCAGTAAAGAGTTAAGAGAAAGAGTAAGAGTGTAAAGCCAGTTAACGCAGTAGCCATATCAACAGCTCCTCGACTCCTCCATAAATTAGAAACTTGATCGAATCGTATACCAGTGATCTGAATGGTTGTAGCTATAAACAGAGGTATAATCACAAACCATCTAAGAAGTGTTGAATAATCACATGTACATTTGTAACCTAATTTCACATACTTTAGCTTTACTGATTGTAGGAAATCAGGTAAACTTTTCTTGATTTTGATTACAACTGATGTTGATGATGACGATGAATCTTTAAAATCCATTTCAGCTGTTAATCTTTCTTTATCCATCTCTATACTACTCTCCTTAGTATACAAGTTTGTTTTTTTTGGATTGTAATTTTGGACCGAATGTGAAGAATGGAGTTGGTATCTATATAAAGATTGATGAAAATGATGCATTCCTAAATTAGAAAGCATAAGTTGGTTGGGTGATAACAAGGATGGAGTTAATGCATTAAAATGTGGGGAGAGACAGAGGGTGATGAAAGTAGGCATATATATATATATATATATAGCTCAACCACCAAAAGAAAATCTTAAAGATGATAATCAGAGAGAGTAGTTTTTTGGCATGGGTTGGCGACTGTAGAGAGTAGGAGGAAAATGGGGACCAAGTGCATATAACTCTGACCATGTGAGAATTACGTCCAAGAAAGCTGAAAGCTCGCTTTATATAAGAAAGCTTATACAGGGGCTTCCATGTGATAGAGGGGTTTTTTATGGATTCAGGGTGGCCAAATAATTCGTTAAGGGGTATTCTATGGGCTATGATAAAATCCATATTATCCTTTTATATATGAAAAAATCTAATTTGCCCTTTAATCTATTAAAACTTAAACAAAATAAAATCTTACAATTTTCATTTCAATTCAAAACCTTTTCCTCTCCCTCCATATCTCCTCCTTCTCCATTTCAACCGAATTTCTCCATCGAAATTCCTAGTTAATTAATTGACGATTCGAAAAATTCGACGTCGATTAAACTCTAAAGTTCGTGATGAAGAATCCTACTAAAGGTGTAGAAGGTAGTAGTGATGACAATCAAAATCAAACTAAACAACCTAATCAAGATATTGAAGAACAAATCGGTGGTAAAGGAAATCAAGATATGATTGTAATGTGTTAGAACGATTGATTTCAAGTCCAAAAATTAGGTTTCCAGAAACATTTACGGTTGGGTTCGATTGGAATCCCAACCATAAATATATGTTCTCAAGACCAAAAGTTTAAGCATAATTTTTTACGTAATTTGATCAAATTTGAGTTATAAAAGGACCAAGAGTTTAAGTTAGAGGTATACCTGACTACTCTGGTTGAGTGAATCAAAATCTAGGGTTAAAAAAAAAAACCTAAAAAATTCTCTTTCATTTCTTCTACTTTTCCTTCCCACCAAACCAAAAAAGAGAAAAATTTGATTTGATTTGATTAAGTATAAGATTATTTTAGATTAATTATTATTAGCCTAATCAATTAGCTAATTAGTTTTACTAATATTAACTAATCAGGGGTAGTTTAGCCATTATGAAAATATTATGAATAATGAGTTTTTAAAATTCCTACCTAATATCGCTATTTTGTCTTCACATGGGAAACCCCTCTCTCAACTTGGCAGCCCCTATATAAGGTTTCTTATATAAAGGAAAGTGAAATCGTGTGAGTATAAAAGATTTTCTAAGAAAACAGAACAGGTAGGTATTGGGGGGATTTGATTTTATTATAAAACCAAAATAGATTTCTTTTTAAATTTTTGAATTACTCTCTTAACTACATTTTTGGAGGGTGTTTGGTAACTAGAAGTAGAAGCAAAAATAGAACTACTTCTCTAGGCAACAACTACAAGTAAATTTTTATGTGGTTTGAATTTGGGTTGATGGATCCAAGTCCCAAATAGTCTAAACTAACAATTTTGGAAAAGGAGTTAAGGAGGGGTTGGGGTGCAGGTAAGGTGGCCGTTAAGAGTTTCATCAATGTAGGAGTAGGACGGTGGGTGTGGACTCAGTTAAGTTTCTTCTCCCCTAACGCATGATATGGATAGGTGCTTCTCCCTCTCTCTCCAACTCCATGTACCGGTCAGTCTCAAAGTGTCTAAAATGTGTTAGAATAAGCTGTCCACACACGTTTAATGACACTATCATTCCCAAAGTGCAACTGGAAGAATAATTCAATTTCAAATCCAAGACTATTCAACTCATCCCCACTGGCATTGTTTTGTTTTTATGACACCAAACTCAGCTGTTGAGTTTTTGCCTAAACCCCCTCCTCATGATATACATTCATACTTAATTTCCAAAAAATCTTAATCCGTTTATCTATCCATTAATTGTCTCTGCACAGTAGAAGATTCGTTATCTCATCCTATTTCCAATCCTGGCAACCTGTCACATTACGACGGTCTACAGCCTATACTTGTGTGCTAGAGAACTCATTTATATATAGTGCGTGTTACCCTGGTTGTATTGTTCTTCTTCCGAATTTGATCTGTTGAGCAAATGTACTTGCACCCATGAAATTATTTGGTTTGAGTGCACAATGCATGATCAATAAGTGTCCCCAAAAGACAAAGAATCTCCTCTGGCTTTGCCCCTAAGAACATCCATAATCCATGCCAGATAAGGCAAAGCTGAAGTATTCATGAGAAAGAAGTCATTTCTTACATATGCTTATATTATGTATATTGCAGGGAAATCATCGGATTCAGGTGTCATGTAAGGTGAGTCATGACAGGCCATTGTCTTTCTATACATTAAGTATGAATTTTAATCCAATTCTATTTGCTCTTGTAAGTTTTGGATGGTCAACCTTTCGTCTACGTACCAATCACTAAACTGGTCATTAATAAATATCAAAGGTCGTCATTTGGGTGAAAACCCAGTCTAATGTGCAGTGATAACAGGGTAGACACATCGTTGAAATAACAACGAACAAACCCAACCGAACACTGGCTAAACGTTTCGTTGGGTGCTTCAAGAAAATGGGTAAAGTTTTTCTCCGTGAAAGAGCTAAACGAGCAAACTAGCGCCACATTCGTTGGAGTCCGATTTTATGCTCATTTCTTAATAAATATACATGTAACATTTCAATCTCCACTATCGATTTAATTTAGGAAATTATATAACTAGGATTGAGATTCTAAACATGGATAGTAATGGGATCATCAATCAACTACTTAACCAATCAAATAAATATGTCAAATATACATTCCTTAAAAGAGTATGCACATATTTAGACTCCATTGGTTAAATCTCAGCATATAAAAGGCCAAGTTAACATTACATAATTCTTGATTTCTCCGGCCAATCGGACTCAATTAGGTTCCTTGAATCTCCATCATCCTTAAGGTATTATCATAAATTACTGGTCATCAAATAAATTTCTCTTACACAACCATTAGGCGTTAACTAGTGTTCTTAGAAATGCTTAAAAAAAGAAAGAAAAAGAAAGTGTTCTTAGTGCTTGAAGGGACTAGTTTATGTGTCTTGTCCAAAAGCCCAGAGTCAAAACGGAAATGGGCCACAACAAACACAGAGATGCTATGTTTTATACTCTTTCTATTTTAACAAAAGTGTTATTATCACTTTTTTATTTTAGTCTAAAAATAGATCAAAATAAAAAAATAATAATAACACTTTTGTTGAAACGGAGGTAGTATTTGTCATTCTTATTCGATGAGATTATATAAGACTACGGAGCTAATAGTAGCCAATTGCATGATTAATGAACTACATAAAACATCCAGGAACTTTGCACCAGTTTAAGTGTTTCTTATACGGCGTCCGTTCCGAACTATGTTACCCCAGCCTCAGGCGTGCACGAATATCTGGTACGAATGAAAAAACCGGAGTATCCAACGCCTTAGGAGGGTCATCTCCATTGAAATACTTAGGAAGAGAACTCCATTTATTTCCCTTAAAGCTGTACATCAGAATCCTCCTGAATTCAACAGTATCAATCGCCCTCCAAACAAACCATTAAGTAATCTCCATGGGCACTACAACATACACGGTTCACCACTTGACTTGGGAAGGTGTATTGTTCCGACGTGATTTCCGGTAGGGGCTTCAGCTTCACCTTTTCCGTATCTATCTCCGCTATTACCATTCTTATTTTACTTCCTTCTGTTGCGTTAGCGTAGGTAATTTCTAATAACTCAAGGCTAACTGCAAGAGACCTATCACCATATTGTACCGTATCTGCCCACACAAATCTATAGTCTTTAAGTAAACATGGGGATAAGAAGTAGGTGCCTTTCTCAGTATCGAAGCAGATGAACCTTGTGCTTATTTTGCAAAAGAAGTAAACCAAAATCTGGCCTTCTTTACCGTAAGTTGTAAAAGCAGGGCAAATACAGGTGCTACGGATTCCTAGCACCCATTCCAAAGTAAGTTCCTTACTATACTTACGCGATTCTTTTTCATTGATCGTTGTCTGTGTCAGTGGCAACTCCATCTAGTAATCATCCAATGACGAGAAGACCTTGAAATGCAGATTAGGCCATTTTCCGTAGAATACAAAAACTTTGTAACTCGATATGTCTAAGGATTCTGATTTTGATGCATGCATTGCGATTCCTTTGATATAGAGGTTTGGATCAGTATTCATCACGGGTAATACACGCGTAAAACCGGTGAATGGATTCGTAATAATAAGAGGGTATATATTACACAGCCCGAATCTAAAGCAAAACAATCCGGCAGAACTAGCAACCGGAACTGGTTCCATATTTCCTAAGACTGAATTTAAGTGTAAAGATGGTAGGTCATTATGTATATGACGCCAACAACAAACTTCAGTATCATAAGCCAGCAAGGTGGTGGTTGATGAAAAATTCTTCACCATGAACAACCAAGGACTACGTTCCCCATTAATAAGATTTGACGTACGTTGGAAAGTCGGAGATTTAAGGATTATTGATTTCCATCTTTTACAAACCAGCTGGAAACGTGATTTCTACGGTCGAAAATTGAACAAATATTATCTCTATTATTTCATCGTGTAGTTTATCCCATGGATTTTTTATCCGTCTACGGTGGTTGCCATACAGTACCATAGTAAACATATTAGGGATGATTATTATACTATTATCAAAATTCATTTAAAAGCTAAGTAAAAAAAAATGATTTTGTGTTTGTCGAAAGAGCTTAACCAATAAAATAGGGCTTGGAAAAAGAACAAGTAAAGACAACTTATATTCTCTAATAACTCAAAACTTAATCTATCAAAATCACTTATATAGCTCGCAAAATCCTAAATAGCTAAGGATTACGAGTTCGTGGTAGTTTCGGTCACCTAGTCCTACTCCAGCTAGGTTTCTAAAGAGTCGTGGTAGCTTTGGTCAGCTAGTCCTACTCCAGTTAGGTTTCTAAAGAGTCTGCAAAGACGTGTGATCAATGCAGCTAGGAAAAGTAGAAGTAGTTAGTCGTGTATGCATATACATAGTACTAGCAGCTACTCGAAATGTTGATATTCTCCGCCAATGTATACCTAACATCTATTAGTTTGGAGTGCACATTTCAGTTTTTTTTTTCTTTCTTACACTGTAAACTCACACGCGTTTCACATTGACCATATAACTAATTTGGATGGGAAATATAACAGAATGGGACATTTCTCCAAAATCTAAAAACTCGAGAGATGAAGCTAACATTCGACAATAACCACAAAACGTATATTCAAAACTAGGAGTCAGTCTCAGGCAGGGATGTACCTAGCAAGGGGCTAAACCAGGCTATGACACATCCCTGTTTTTTACCCAGCAAATAATTCGTATGGATAATCTGTTAATATTTGTGTTTTAGCCCATCCATGAGCCTAATTAGATAATATAAATTTTAGCTCATACAAGAGAAATTAAAATTTAAATCATATTCAAACCATAAAACCTTCTTTTCCTCCACATATTATCTCCTATATTTCTTCCATAAACTATATCTATAATCACTTTTTATTTTTATTGTATTTTTTTTAATTTATTTGTCTATCCATGATCTAGTATTGTATAGGTAAATTAGAATCGCAAACTATTTATGCAGTTCGTCCCAAAAAAGTTATAATGGCCCTCGGACCGTCTTGCTAATCATTTATATTTTAGCCCTACCCAACAAATAATGTTGGGTCCGTCCCTGGTCTCAAGAGGTCTAAAGAAAAGTCGTGTTCAGATATTAATATGGGAATATGTCCCGGATTTGAATTAGCAGCTGGGGATCTGTCCTGAAACGGTAATTATTAAGGAATATGTCACAGTCATCCATTTTGATAGACACATTTTAGTGTCTAATTTGCACCTTAATTTCTAATGAGTTAATATTCGATTTTGTGTCTTTTGTAGGTACATTAGAAGAATAAAGATTTGTGAAAAAATTGGCTCAAAAAGTGTTAAAGGCACCCACACTTTGGATTGGGGCACCCTTGGATCGGCCTGAGTTGGATCGGGTCAACCCAGCGGGACAACCAGGCGAGTCAACCCAGCGAGTTGGATCGGGCCGAGTTGGATCGGCGACTCATCGGACATTTCCTGCATCAACTGCACACTTCGAGTTCACGTGAGAAACAAGTTTCTTTTACTTCCAGATTGTTCTAAACATTGATAGATATCTCACACAAGTCAAAAACAACAAAAAGATCCCGTGAAATCAGCTCGGAAATCATGTATATGGCCAGAATTATGTTTCGATTCGGATTGAGATTTGTGGGTTGTTTTAGAGAGTTCTATTAGGTTTAGAACTCTCCCTAGGGTTTCTACAACCTATATAAACCAAGAGAAGCCAAGAAAAATGAAGACAAAAGCCTAGAGATTAAAACAGAGAATTCCGGCCATACTTCCGGTCGAAGCCGGTGACCTGCTACTGCTCCGGCCGGCGTGTTCTTCTTCAGCCACCATCGGAGAAGACGACTCAGCAACATTTATTTTTGTTTCTGATTCAAACTTCTCATGTTGCTTATTCTTTTAAACCTTCGTTGCTTAAACCCTTTCTGTTACAGCTGAACCCTGTTCTGTGACATTTATAAATGCATCTGTTCAGCTGTTGCACTATTCTTTAACCTTGTAATCAACTTTTTGAGCACTGAAAAGGTCTTTTGAGTAAGTTTTCTTCACCATGAGCTAAGTCTATTTACTGGGATGATGGATAAGGTAATTTTCTCAATTTTATGTGATTTAATTATTTTCTAATAATTATTTATAATTCTTTTGTTATTAGAATTGCATAGTTTTAAATAGTGAAAACGGTTTTCTTTCAACAGTTGTGCTTTTGCTTGATGGATTATGCTTGGTTAATTAATTTTGATAGTCCATGCTTGTGATTACGTCTGTTTGTTAGCATCACGAAACCAATTTTGGCAATTACTTGCGCTTCAGTTAATTTAAAAAAAATTATCTGATTAATCATAGGTTGTTAGAATTACCTGATTCCTGATTCCTGGTCCTTTTAAA
>JAJJMC010031084.1:246141-275783 GCA_023531435.1 Papaver californicum
AAGTTCGAGAAACGATCACCTTATTTACCACTTTCAAAACTACATCACATTTCAACCGTTAAATGATCAACAACGCACATGTGTGAGGCTACACATGCCATTGACGGACAATAATACCCCTGTCATTTAAATTAGATTTCTACAGGTCCCCATACGTAGATTAGCGACACGTGTCATCCTAGATCCGACGGGCAATTTTTTTTTTGAATTTTTACAAGTGTATGAAACCTTAATATTCTTAAAATGACCTTATTACCCTTTAGTTTCTAAAAAATTATAAAAAAAATATGTGACTGTTATACTAATGGTTCTTTCCTTCTTGCACATGTTGTGAATTATGTGCCCATTTTTAAAACAAACTAAGTACTAGTATTGTCTGAATTTGAACAAAGAAAATTAAACAAACGCAACCAGACTAAAGTTTCATAATTCGAAAAACATAAAACTCACACATCAAGATGAATTTTAGGCTTCCTCTAACTTTTTGAGCCTGCATCATGTTGAAATTGTTAATAATCTGCTTGACAGAACCACTTCCTTTGTTGATATTACTAATGGACATAGTCACACCATCTCCAGTTGTGTTAGTTTTGGCATGTTTCCCTTTTGGCTTAGTAGTTGTGGATGAAGAAGTAGCAATCTTGGTATTCTTAGGAGCTGTAGATGATGAATTTGCAGATGCACTTCCCCTACTCTTTCGGATCCTGGTGCCTTTGTTATTCTTCTTTGGAGTTGAAGTTGTGGTAGCAAAAGAACTTCCATTCACCTAACACTCTACTCTGGCTTTCTTCTTTTTGGGATTGGATCCAACTTCTCCACCCTTACATGTTCTGATGTTGTGATTAGTACCACCATATGTGCCGCACTTTCTATCTTTTGCTTTCTTCTCCGGGTTCATCTCTGACCAAGACCTCTTCCTGTTGACACAAGGCCTACCTGGTTCTCTAAGCAGTGGTGGTTGAATAATCTTTATTCCCTCAAACTGTAGAAGAGAAACAAAGATAGTTTGAAAGTGTAGAAGACATCTAGGGTTGGTATCCATTTATCTATAAATCTATAAAAATGAATCTTAAGTAAACAGAAAAAAGAAAAATTGAAAAGGACAAAAAGATAACAATATTAAATGAAAAGATTCTTAAAGCAATAAAAAGATACCTCAGGACACTCATCCATGTTCCCTTGTGGTGTAATTGCCCAAGAGTAGGTGGTCCTATAACAAGATAACAATATCATTTCAATATAGAATTCCTTATCCTCCAATAATTGTGCGGCCATCTTATTTCTTAAAATATTGTCATTGGGTGATATTCTCAGTAACCGCCTCACTAAAGTCTCCTATTTGTTTCGAAGAAACGTGAAAACCACAGTTGTCATCCCCATCGACATCGTCGGTGGACAAAACAAATGGTATAATGAGTAGAGGGAGTTTTTCCAAATACTCATCGTGTATAGGTTGGGTTTGACTTAGTTGAGAAAGAATTGTAGAGACCTTAGGTTTGACTTGTCGTGAGCTTGGTCCACCTTGAGCCTTCCTTGGACGACCCCTTTTCCTTAGAGCCGGAACATCTTCATACTCAGCTTCAGTATGTTCATGCCTAGAAAGGTCACGTTGACTAGATAACCATTCCTTCAACTCTTTTCTTTGAATTGACCTTGGTTTTTCCGTATTCGGCCTACCCATCGCTTTTCCTTTCATTGGTTCTTGAACAACCTTTAGACATGGGTGAAGGGATTCCTCTAAATAGAGCATTAATATTTTCTTTTGTGTCCCATTTGACGTAGAGTAACGCTCGAGTATTCGTGCAAAAATTTCCGTCTCCACGAACGACGCACCATCAACCACCGGGGTGCTTGGAGTGAAAGTTAATTGCTTCCAAAAGGGATGAATATCATTAATGTCAATCACTTCAATATACCTTCCAAGCATGTGACGATACGGGAGTCCAATACCTATCATCGTCTTGCAGTTGCAAACCGTAGTCTCATCATCGTGATCTCTGTACAACTCCAATTGTTTTATCATGAAATTTATTGCCCACCAAGAAACTTTGTAAACTATACCCCTTAGAAGATTTTTATGTTTTAAATGTGCCAACGGGAATCTATGCCGACTTTTTCCCATTGAACCATAAATCTTAGTGAGGTCACGATTGGTGAACTCATGGATTGCTTCTTGACCGACACAACCCCATTTTGACTACCGACTAGTATGTTCTTTAATCGTCCATGGGACCCCTATGCAATGCTTGTTGCCTCGTTCTTGAAGTTCCGATATTCATATGTCCATGCAAACACAAACTTATCCTTATACGGTCCCAACCATTGTGTTTTGCAATACTTAACTGGTTTGGGATAGTTCTTGCCCCATTTATCCTCAAAGTTCTTCAAGTTGTATTCATAAACTTCATTCGTCATCGGCCAAACTAGCTTATCCCATTATTTTAGAAATAAAAACACTTTATTCCATCCTCGACCCACTTTTCATCGGCCAACCTTTTCTCTTCTTCTCGTTCTTCCACGGTTAGTTTACTAATACGTTCATCCTCTTCCTTTGACCTCTTGGTATCTTTGTTTCATTTTTTAGATTGGATATGATGTCTGCAATTGGATTTGATGTTGCATTGAATGTTCCACGTACAAAGCAAATTTTGGGCTTCCGGAAACACTACCTTTATTGCATTCATCAAGGCTTGATCGTTATCCGTTACAGTAACCCTTGGAAAATGCTCGCCATTATAAATCGATCTTAATGTTATAACATCCAAATGAAACTCACATCGTTCTCAGCATCCATTAAAACCCACGCCACCGTAAATGTGCATTTGTCCGAAGTGTGGCAAACAATGTTCAATAACGGCATGTTGTACCTGTTTGTCTTGTAAGTAGCATATATCAATAAAATTGGTGAAAGCATTGAGCCAATTAGATCATTTTCGGATGTGCCAAGAAAATATGAATCACCTTACTATCCCTTTCTTCTTTTATCTACGTGTAATTGTGTTTCTCGGCTAACCACTCTGATTGTTGCATAACCATTCGACCATCCCATTCCATCCTTTTGATCGTTGCTAGCGCCGACCTAATTGTAGACAACGAAGACAAGTTGTTGGGGTCGTCCGCCTTTATCTTAGATAGGATTGCACTAGTTTTCATTACAGTCCTCATAACTTCACCATCTCCATTTCCTTTGGTTTTAACTTGGCAACCATTACGTGCCCAACAAGACTTTCCGGATCTTCGTGGTTGTGACGACCATTAGCAACTCTAAATATTTTCCATACTTTACCTTTCTTACCGTCGGGCTTACTGAAGATAATCTTAAATGGGCATCCAATCTTCTTTGAATTACCTCGGTATATCCTGTCTGTCTTCTTTACGTATTTATGATCCTTTCCCACGTGACTCTTTCACTCGCCACCTCTCTCACAAATCATTTCAAATCGATCAAATCTCACGCAATTGTTCTGAACTACAATGCACATCTTCTCTTTTTCCTTGTTGATAAGTCATTCCTTTGCCTCCGCCTTACTTCCAAATATCTTAATGCGCATATAACAAAACAAATATCATAAGCCTAACTAGGGTTGCACAAGAACCGACCCGAAAAACCGCACCCGCCCGAACCCGATAAAATCGTGGGTTTTTAAACCGAACCCGCCCGCCACGGGTTGGTATACGGTTTTGAAAAACAAAAACCTGGTCACCACGGGTCGGTTTACGGGTTTAGTATAGCACCCTCCCGAACCCGCCCGTATAACCCGATTGACTTGAGTCATTGATTGAGATTAATAGTTTTAATCCTAGTCATCCATCTAACAACAAACTTACCAAAAGAAAACCTAATTTTTTCAATCCATCGTTCTCTTCTCCGCCTTCACTCTTCAGACAGGTGACTGTCGAAAACCTAATTTCACTCTTCATCAGTTCATCTCGTTCTCTTCTTAGATTTTGATTAAGTTTCAAAGTTCAGTTCACTTATACTGTTATACAACACGTTAAAGAATCTGCTTGATTTGAATCTCTTAAGGTTATTTCATTAACTCATTTATCGTGTAGAATGTGGAGTCAATTTGTGGGAATATGGGTTTTGATTCATTTATCGGATATATGGGTTTTGTCATTGAAGTTGAATTGATTCATTAGGTTCTTTTAGATTGAAGTTTAGAATGGTTCCTTGAATCCTTGTTTTAGTTTTATGATTTTGATTACTTAATACAGTTAAAAATCCATTGAAGTTTCTTGCTCCTTCATGTTCCCTGTGATTGAAAGCTTAGCAAATGGATTTTACTTAGCAGTGGAAAACTCACATGTAAACATCTGGAGTACCTTGTGCAGGACCTTTAAATTATAAAAATGAAAGGAAAAAATTGGAAATCACTCAAATTTTATATTTACTCAACTGTATATTTACTGATTTTTAGTGTGTCTGGAGAGAGAAAGAGAAACATATTATGTATGCAGTATGCTTCAACTTCAGATTATACAGACATCCATCATCCACACCAATACCTTGCTGGCTCTCTAGTGGATCATATCCCTGTGACCAAGACAATTCTTATGATTTTTGTATCTTGTTTCTATGTCTCAACGCCTACGACGCGTTAGAACACTGTATTTTGTCTATTACTAGGCCTCAACCTGTGCTGTAACGGTAACTGATTTTTTTTAGGAACAAAAGCTATTGGTTTAAGTATTGATTTTCTTTAGGAACACTGTATGAGTAGCAACTTGTGTATATTTATGAACAAAATCTATTGGTTTAAGTATTGATTTTCTTTACTGATACATATTCTTTATAGATTGCAACCCTTTTAAAACCAGTACCATTTCCATTGGTTCTTTTGAAGACTCGATAGAATACGTAACACCAACTTCGAAAATCTCTGTTGCAGCCTCGTATTATTCAAACCTATTATAAGTTTTCACAGAGATCTTTGATCCTTGAAGTGAAGATGATTGATAAAGGGAGGGGGCTTTAAGTGACTCAAGGAGACAGTATCCAGGAGTGCAGCTTTGAACTTTGATCCTGTCTGTTCTAAATTCCATTTAAGTGACAGAGATCTTTGATCCTGTCTGTTTGAACTTTGAACTTTGAAGGTTTTTTGTATGTGTTTTGTGTTTTTTCGACATAATTTTTGTGGCATGGTCCATGTTGAGATTTGAGACACTAAACAGACACTAATACTGTCTGTAATAGTAATACTATCTGTTTTATTCTATTTTAATGTCTGTTTTTTTCTGTCTGGCTATGCGGGTTAACCCGCTAAATAACCCGAACCCGCCTGACCCGACTCGGGTCAGTTTCAACCCGACCCGTCTGTGGACGGGTTGGTATACGGTTTTGAAAATGAAAACCCGCCTATAGACGGGTTGGTAGTTGGTTTTACCCCAAAACCGACCCGCCCGCCCGTTGTGCATCCTTAAGCCTAACCATGTAACATACATTCTTAGAACAAGGCAAGAGTGGGTAGGTAGCATACCAAATTATTTGCATAGTGTAGGGAAGTATCAGGACCCTCGTACGAAACATGATTAACCCATTCAATAATCTACATAAAATAGCAATGAGTTAGACAACAATAATCGGTAGATAATTATGTTTACTTACTACCGATTAGTAGCAATCGGTAAATAATAATATCCACGTACTACCGATTATCAACAATCGATAGTTAATTATGTTCCCGTACTACCGATTATAGAAAGAAATCAAGACGAGTTCTGTACACAAAAACAAGTATAATCGGAGGTTTAATTTGTTAAACCACTATTGATTGCAATGTAATCGGTAGATTACGATATACCATATACTACAGATTATAAAGTTTGTAAAATACAAAATTTGTAGGTTTGGAGAAATTCATTTTTGGGGCGACAAATATAATCGGTAGATAATAAGTATTCCTAAACTACCGATAATGCAAATAGAAATTCAAAAAAAATAAATCAATTTGGGGATTTTGTAAGTAAGTAATCTTCACGAGACTACCGATTATACCGTTATTTTGGAACAGGAGAGTGTAATCGGTAGATATGGCACTCCATTATCTACCGATTATGGGACGTCCATGGCATTAAATGCATGCAAAAATGAATTTTTTTGTTACCGATCACATATAAATACACACAAAGTGGGGGTTTGAGCTTCTTAACACAATGCCTGATTGTTTGATGCATTATTATCTTCATTTTGATGTGATTCATCGTTTTTTCTCGCTAAATCTCTGTCTAGGTTTTCTTCCGCACCAAAATTTGGATCATCCAACAAATATCCCAAATCGTCCACTCTAAATATCTTTGAACCTTCAATAATATGTTCTTCATGATGTTTCTCACTTCTTCCTCATACTCATCCATGTTTGTTATTGATTTTAGGTAAAACCTGATTTCCCCAAACTTCTTCCTCTCTAACACACTCTCTATTTCTTTTCTAAAACTATAACTCACATATTTTTCTAACACTAACTATAACCAAAATTAACTAACTAATTAACAAAAATTAATTAACTAATTAATCAACATTAATACTAATTAAACAATGACAGATTAGCTATTAAAGAAAATATATAGATACGGGATGTGCTGATATTACTCCATAGTGACCTTATTTTATTTTATTAGTCGTCCCAAATTCTTTTTTTATAACCTTAAAAAACGCTAGGTAATGAAGCTTGACTAGAGGTTCCCTCCAACCCCGCATGTCTCGGTGGCAACTTCCCTCCAACCCCCATGTCTCAGTGGCAACTAAAAATCTTGTGGGCTTGTAAGTTTATCTGGGAGCGCTACAATTTATTTGCACAGAATGCGTTTATTTTAAGTTGATATTAGTTTGACATTTTTGTAACTCACATCTGCAGCTTTTGGTGAAGGATCCTCGAAGAGACTTCCACTGTCAAAGATTTTAGTACATTCCTGGATAATTAAGGATGCAGACCCTCTGGTGCTTGCAGTAAGTAGAAGAAGATCTATGGTGATCTATTAACAAGTCACCCGTGGCTCATATATACTTTGTACACCAAACTGATGTAATTGTATTTGTTGATACGTAAAGTCTTCTAAATCTTTAAAAGCTAACAGTCTTCTTGAAGGGTTCGTCGAATGTAAGTTGTATGACTTCTGCAACTGAAATGAAGGGTTTGAATCAGGTGCTCAGTGAAGCATTTAAGCCCCCTTGTGAAGGGGAAAAACAAATTTTGTGAATTAGAATTATTCCGTGTTATATATACTCTATTAAACTTTGTCGCGCTTTATATTACTAGAAGCTGTTACGACTAGATCCATTGTGTGGTCGGAGATAATAACACGCCTATAACTACTTAACCTATTTTAGTATAGTCAGAATATTCTTAATTTTACAAGCTCCCACATTAAACGATGATAGAATCTTTATTTTTTGTTGGTTAAAATAGACCTTTTGTGATGCAGGCATTATAATAAAGACACTTGACAATATTTGATTGGTGCAAATATTTTGGATAAGAAAATCCATTTTTCTATTGGTTATTAAGATTAAAAAACTATTGCACTATGTTTACACCTCATATTTAACTGTATCGAGTTACCGTCACCTAAAATGGGTGGACAACACCTCAGATCGACGATCTATATATAATCCTCTTTAATAAACGATATCCTGATTAAAACTCTGAGAAAATATTTTAAGTTAATTTTTTTATATTTTAGGTTAATATCCTTAAAACATACATGCAAAAATATATTTAGTAAACAGAGATCCTGGTTAACGTTTCACAAGCATACTAACATAAGCCAACGTTCATAAAAAATGAGTAAGTATCCTTAGATTTTTAGATCATTAGATCAAATACACTAAAACCATAAAACAATTTACTAAACTCATTTTCTCCGACACATAAACCTTACAGGAACTCTGCATCAGTTAAGTGTTTCTTACACGGCATTCGTTCATAAACATTCTCCGAAGATGATTATCCTAACAGAAGAATAAGGAAGTAAGTAACTATTTTAACTTTACTAAGATCCCATCAACCAATGACAATGTCCTTTATTGCAGAATTCCTTTTGTATCACTGAATGGTTATAAGGCCGTACCAATGAGTGTGTAATATTTCCCAAACAAAGTACTTGGTTGGCCACTTTACCGGAGGATATTGGGTGCAACACGAGGAATGAAATACCTCGTTAGTATCTGGCAGCCACGATAACAGATATCATCATTCTGTTACACTCAATTCCTCATCACATGCGTGTCTATAAGGAAGCCAGACAAGCAGATAATAGCAGTCAGACAAGGATCTTTTGTCCTCCTCGAATGACAAAAGAGGTCAAAACCCGAGAGGGTCACCTCTTTATAGAAATTGTGGTTGTATTACACCTAGGAAGCAAATAAGGTTCAACGTGCGGAATAATTCAAATCCAAGACTAATGAAATCATCCCACTGGCGTTATTATGCAGAGTCAAGGTTTATAGACAATGAAATGTTAGTCTTGTTCTTTGTTTTAGTCTTAAGTCATCCCAGTGGTGTTTGGAATGCTCATCAGCGCCTGCCAGTCTTTTGAGTGATCACATGTAACTAAGAAACCCAAAATTTGACTGGATTACAGTGTCCATGAACAAGCTCACTTAGTACTGTATTCGAGTCCTTCCTACTAGAGAATTACAGTAGATAAAGTTTCATTTTCAAAGGTAATCCAGAAAAGAACTAATGAGATGCCCACTCTTTTGAATCCTGGCGTTTTTGAGGGATGAAAAAAATTAATTAGGGGCGACTAATAAAACTAAATAAGGTCATTTTGAAGTAATTTCAATACACCCCTTATCCATATATTTTCTATAATGGCTAATCTATCGTTGCTTAATTAGTGTTAATTTTGATTAATTAGTTGATAATTTGGTTATTAGAAAATTATTTGAGTTAGTTTTGGATTAGAAATCAAGAGTGTTTTAGATTGATTTTTCGAATTTTAGTTTTGTACAATCTGTAGGATCGTGATTTATTTTCCTACCGATTGTACAATCGGCAGTTTAATGGAGTACTTAAACTACCGATTATGTAAGTTGCCCCAAATTGAATTTCTCAAAACTTCCAAAATTTCGAACTCTTCATCTTTCACAATCGGTAGATATTGAAAATTTATATCCACCGATTGTAAACATAGAATGAATCAAACTTTAAAATTTTTAACTTTGTAATCGGTAGTTTAAAGATCAATTTTATCTACCGATTATAATTGTTTTCTTGTCCAGGACTTTTCTTGATACAATCGGTAGTTAGTGAACATAAATAACTACCGATTTTGGATAATCGGTAGCACATGAATTTAATAACTACTGATTGTATGTAATCGGTAGTTTAGAAACATTATTATCTAGCGATTATGCGATTTTACTTAACATCTAACTTCGTAATACTCAACATCCGGAGAAAAACTTGTTCAAATAAACTTACTACATATTGTTCATCAAGCATGTTTTAAAAAATAAAAACATCTGAATTAAACGAAACAAAACACATCATAGAAGTTCAAATTGATCAATCTCATTGATCTCATGAAATTCTTCCACTCCTTGTTACTCTGGACTTGGTCCTAGTTTCAACCGGCTTCTTCTTCTTCTTCTCGCCCCCCTTAGGATCAGCCCGAAGTGGACCTATGTACTCTCCAGCTTCATTGTAGTATGGGTTTATGCCTGACAAGTCTTTGTCCCTTAAAATGCACCGAGGATCCAAAATATAGTAAGTCATCTCGGAATCGGTTGACGAATTGATTTCAATGGTTTTGGACTCCTTTATCACCATCTTTTCCTTTCCCTTCTTTGGTTGTTTAGGTAAAGATTTTGGAGCCATTTTCAATGGAGTACTTAAGGGTAAAAGAAGTAGAAGAATCGATAGAGGAAAAGAAATGAAAAAAGTTGATGTTTTGTTGAGAATAGGTTGAGCCACTAATTTCTTCGAAGTTAGAGAGTTAAAATGTATTGGAGGTGCATAAATGAGAAGAGGTCACCCTCCTTATATAGATTATAGTCTTAACGACTCTTTTTTTCAAAAAAAAAAACCCGTTGAGTCCTGGTGTAACAAGAGTGTACATAAAATATGTACACTAAGTTCGAACTAATATAAAGAATCAGAAGTTTTGGGTACACCATAATAGACCGATTCTCACAATCGGTAGTTTAAGAAATTACTAAACTACTGATTATAATAAGTAGACCCAAATTGAATTTCTTAAAAAAAATTTATAAATTATTTCATTGAACCGAAAAGGCATACATCGATAACATTAAAGAAAATGAAATATAATAAATCAGTAGATTACACTTAAACACTTAAGCAAACCTACTATCAAACTTTCAACTGGTCGTATGACGACCGGGACAACGTTCTTCACTTCTTCAAAGAATAATCAACACAAAAGGATTGTATTCTTCCATCACCCTTAGGATCTCGAAATGAGGTTTGTACCTGAAATCTGAACGTTTCCATCTTCTCCATTCCTCCAGAGATCTGGTAACAACTTCATCTTCAGTTTCATTCCTAATTCTTCTTTCATTCACCTTAGCGGTTAAAGAAGAAAATTCTAGTACTTCCCTTGTGATTCCCATATATCGACAAAAAAGGCCTGCTCTGTTCCGGTAGTTGAGGTTACCGGTTTCTTTACAAAAGTTAGCATGGATATGTTTTAACCATTGCATGCTCATTGAACCATTCATCCGACGTTCATGACCCCTTGTTGGATAATGTAATACTATGTTTCGACATAGGGATAAATCTTCTTCTAGGATAAAATTCTCTGCATTAAGCCTAAAATTTTCGTAACCCGACATTACATGAAAACAAGAGATTAGAAATTTTCTCTGAAATGTAAAAGATGTGGATTTGAAATGGGAATGATATATATAAATTCATTTATTTATAGGTGTATCAGAATACAAATTATAGCCGTTTATCAACGGTAACAAAACGGTAACAAAATTGGAATTTGAAATTTTTTGAAAAAATTCAACACTTTGTATAAGCACAATCGGTAGTATAAAAAAATCATAGACTACCGATTATGATAAGTAGCCCCAATTTGGAAATCGAATTTTTTTAAATTTTTTTGACATTTTGTCTTGGAACAATCGGTAGTTATAAAAATTCCTTAAACTACCGATTATGATAAGTAGCCCCAAATTGGAAATCGGTTTTTTTTGAAAAATTTCAACATTTTTTACAAACACAATCGTTAGTTTAAAAAATTCTTAAACTACCGATTATGACAAGTAGCCCCAAATTGGAAATCGAGATTTTTTAAAAAATTTCACCATTTTGTACAAACACAATCGGTTGTTTAAAAAATTCTTAAACTACAGATTATGATTAGTAGCCCCAAATTGGAAACCAAAATTTTTGGAAAACTCCTGGACACTAGCAATCGGTAGGTAAAAATTTGTACAAACAACCGATTATTATTAGAAGCCCCAAATTGGAAATCCAAAATTTTGAAAACTCTTGGACACTCACAATCGGTAGTTAAAATTTTATACAAACGATCGATTGTCGCTGAATGTACATAATCGGTAGTTTAAGTAATTCTTAAACTACCGATTACTAATGAATTTACTCAATAGGTAGTTTGTTCAAACCTACTAACTACCGATTGTACATGTAAAATTTGAAGAACATAACTTGTTAAAAATAAATCGATGGCAAATCAGATGATAACTAAAAAAATATATATATAATCATCTCAAATCGGAAACCTTCAAACCATAAATGTTAAACACTAAAATAATATCCTTCAATTTAACGATTACAACCTAATTCCTAACTCTTTTGGTTTTAGGAACAGGAGCACGAGCAACAGCGGCTTTAGGTTTATTGGCTTCGGGGACATCGGCTTGAGGAGGAGTGACATTGGCTTGAGGAGCAGCACTCGTTGATGCGCGACTTTGAAATCGCTTAGACGTTGGCTTCCTCTTGGTCGTTGATTTCTCTTCGAACTTGACAGCATACTCTTCGTTATCGAGGTTGTCAAAGAGGTCTTTATGCGCACTCATTGGAGGAACTCCCCCATTTATGCACGCACCTATCTTGTTCGACAGAATTGCAATCCTTTTCTTATGTTTTTAGGAAATAAAAATCAAACGATTATTATTTATAATATTGACCTGTAATACTAAAATCAAAAGGAAATAACAATGTGTATCAGCCTTTCATATCCCGACGGGTTGTCTTTGATGATGGACCTATATTCGGGCACTATGGTGCTCTTTCCTTTATCTTTATGAATAACGTGAAGATGAGAATGCTCTCGGTACCATACCATATATCCAGGATCTTCTTCATCAGCTCGGGTGATAGGTCTCCCCTGGTTGATCATAGATTGCATCATGTTATCCCAATATTCAACCGATAGGTTACCAAGTAAACAATTGTGATTGAGTCCTTACCACAAACACAATTCTCGACGTCCAGCTCGAACCTGCCCCTGAACCGACTCCAAGGTTGTTCTTGGACAAAACCTAGTTGACGCACCACCCTTGTGGCATTGTATATGACATACCCAGTTGGATGCCACAAGGGTCCATAGTAGAACGCTAACTCAGACCTTCGCGCTATATGACTATTAGCTAGGTCTTCCCTGTAGGGATCAAAGCATACATCTTTCGATGCCATGGAGTCTAGTTTCCTCCTCAAAGTAATCAACTTCTGCTCATTGATCCTTGAATGGTTGCCCAAAAAGATGAATTTGGTGCCTCGGGTAGTGCCTCTCTCCAATTCCGGGTTCTCTCTCGCCAACTCGAGGGACGGAAAGTGATCATATATCCAAGCCTAGTGTACATATCGAACCAAGTATTAAGAAAATTGATTCCTAAAAGAAGAAAAATAAATAACAATCAAACCATCAATGGAGTTACCAAAATACCTAGAGTAAGCTCACGTTCCCGGCTATTTGGCTAGTCTGCTCCCGGGATGCCTTTCTCATCTCTTCCATCAAGAACGAAAGACATGCGGTGTCCCACGAATAGTATTGAACTTTGTAGAGGGGATGCAAGATTTGTAAAAGGTTGGCGTCCACCCGGTTGCCACTAGCATTGGGGAAAATCACACATCCCAATACACAGAGCAGATATGCAGTGGCTGCAGCTCTGACCTGGTCATCGCTGAACTCTGGGTTGGCCTCCTATTTTTTCAAGGTGCCTCTGAACCTTTCCATCAGATGAACCATACTAAATTGCCTGGTATTGTATTTAGCGCACCGGTGAAACTCTTCGTTAGAGGTCTGTCGGTCCCAGCCAAAGCACTTCTCGGTCAAAGCATAAAGTTGATCCCTGCTTAACTGCTTCACATAATCAAACTTGGACGCGGTACCATGGTCGGTCAGACCTAGAATCTGCACCACATCATCGGGAGTGATGGTCATCTCTCCCCACGGCATATGGAAAGTATTGGTCTCTGGATAATATCGTTCCATGAATGCCGATATCGACACACGATCGTGTTTTAACATGGAGTTTTCGGCAGCCGTAGATAGCCCCGAGCTCAGTATAATTTGCTGGAACCGAAGACACTCACCGCCCAACGGCCAATCGGCCATCTTGTATGGTGCGGTAGTAGGTTTCAATAGACGGACCACATTAGAATGGTCCTAATATAGATGACGAATTAAAAAACAATTAGAATAAAAGTTAACACTTCTACGAATAAAAATACAATATGTTAAGAATGGTGTTTAATAATTTTTACCTCAGTAGAGTATATTTCTTTGGTCCAATAATCCTTGTAGCCAAACAATAGATCTCCTCCGTCTCTTGGGAGCCCGAGGATTTGACCTTGTCGTAGACCCTTAATCTTCAGAGAGTCGGGGACCTTGTGTCCTCCTCTCTTCCTTGGTTGTTTCTTTGTACCAGTTTCCTCTTCTTCTTGGGTAGTATTTGGTCCACCTCCTTCGAAGTCTTGAGCTTGAGGAGCATTTGGTCCTCCTTTGTTTTGGCTAGCGCTCCTTTGTCGTCTAGCACTAGCGGTAACCTTCTTACCGCCTCCACGACGAGGTCTCGATAGAATTGTATCGTGGGCTTGCTTTGATCTTCTTTCCCTTTTTGATACAAGATAAAGAACAATTATTTCAGTACATAAAACGGTAGACAAAGTAAGTTGAACTCAACATATTATTAACAATCGGTAGTCAAAAAAACAACTTAACTACCGATTGTGTATAATCGGTAGTACGAAAAACAACTTAACTACCGATTTTTCACAATCGGTAGCTCGGGCTCTACATTAACTACCGATTGTGCATAAAAAAATGGGAACACAAAAGTCTATGGACACACACACAATTGGTAGTTATATAAAAAATTTAACTATCGATTATCACTAAATTTGGATCCAGTAGAATATCGGTAGTTTAGGTGTAAAAATAACTACCGATTGTGATCGATGTTTTTGAGGATCACTAACTAGCACAATAGGAGGTTTAACACTAAACGAAACTACCGAATATCACTACTTTTACATCCAGTAGAATAATCGGTAGTTTATGTCTAAATATAGCTACCGATTGTGACGGGTGTTTTTGAGGTTCACTGAACACTCACAATCGGTAGTTTAAGCATATACAAAACTATCGATTATTACGAAATTTTTATACAGAAGAACAATCGGTAGTTTTAACCTAAAGATAACTACCGATTGTGCATGATCTTCATGAGCAGTGAAGAACACTGCCACAGTCGGTAGTTTAATACAACCACGAAACTACGGATAGTGCTACTGCACCTAAAACCCTTGGTATTCTACTCACTAATTCAAGCGATTTAAGCAATATAAACACAAATTATGGTAAACCCCTAACCTTATTGGAGCCATCAACTGTTGGAGAGGCAGATTTTCGTATTTGGGCTTCGTGTCTACTTCATCCTCATCGGGTTCATCGCTTTGTTCTTAAACAATTTCTCGATCTCTTACTAATTCGTTAAAATGCGGCCAATCTGTATTAGGAGGTTGACGACTAGTTTGCTTTTGTCGAGGCATCTTTGGGTTGTAGTAAGTACGATTAATTGATTTACGATTATACAATGCATTGGTTTACGATTATACGATGAATTGATTTACGATTTATCGGTTAAAGATGAGAAGAAAAATTCCGATAATCGGTAGTTTGAAGTGTAATCGGTAGGAGAAGAAGAGAAAAATGGATGTGGAATCAGTAGTTTAAGAGGAAGTGAAGTGAAATAGGTTTAAGTTTAGATTTTATTAGTGAAATGTACTTTGGTAATAATTAAATTAATGAAAGGTTTTATGGTAATTTTATATACCCCTAGGTAACCCCTTAGCTTCTCACATTAGATGGTTTTAAAAAAGTAGCCCCTAAACGGTTTTTGAGGGCTAGACAAGAATCTGTAACTAGACATGTTCAGAATACAAGGTTTTCTCTATTTTCTAAAGAAAGCTGTAGCCCATTGTTTCAGTAAAATCTTTTTACCATTCCAAAGCTAAGTAAGAAACTACAAAAGAAGTTATATTTGCTCTCTGACTAAAAGTTTCAGTCGATTCTACTGGGCAAAACAAGTCTTTCATAGAAGGAACAATTCTGGCAAATACCCACTCAGAAGTTCATGGCATCCAAATGCCACCAATTAATAAGCACACAATCAGAAGCACATAGTAATGTGAAAATAAAGTTAAGATGTTGCTACAAAGGAAGCTGAACATGCTTTTACATAGATAGAGTAATGCAAAGTCAACACTACTGCAATAATCCGTAATTATCTTAAGCCATGAATTCTCCCTCCTTCTATCTCTATCATAAAGAGTCCCAGCACTTATAAAGAGTCACATAACTTACTCAGACTCATCTCACCTAAGTGGATAAGCAAGTTGGGTGTTGTAATGTAACTAGACCTAATGTCTGCAGCCTCCTAGTTTCTTTGTGGTTTATCTTGTTTACCAAAAGTAAAAAGAACAATCATATCCTAATTCAAACTTGTCATCCTAAGATACTTCGGGACGAGCTTTCCTGAAATCCCATTTTAGCTCTCCATAATCATATGGGACACTATGTGATCTAGTTATCAATTCATGCATGAAGACAAAAATGTAATGTGAAGGGTGCTTTAAGGGCAATGAAAGACACCAAGCAAGCATCAATCGGTTTTCTAAAACAGACTGACAGCTAAATCCCTACAAAAGCAAACATGGCCATATTTGCTTAGGGACCTAAAACATTACACAATCTCCCTCAAAACCAATCAAAACATAGATGTAATCAGAGCTGAAAAGTGAAGAAAAAAATACCAACCTCAAGCCGTGTATCATTCCTAACTCCTAAACATAGATGAAAAGTTTAACAATTCATTACTATTAATAACCCTTAACAAATAACGAATAGGGTACAACCAATATGGAGATCCATCTAGATTATGGACAAGAAAGAACACATCTGAAGAACCAAAAGATAGATACTCATGATACAAAAAGAAAACACACTGAAAGGAAGACGTATTTAAATATCCCAATAGAAGGTAGGGTTCCTACATGTTCATTACAGTAAATTCAAAATAAAGGACAATAAGGAAGTAAAATTAGAGGATCTCAGAGTTTCGCTCTCTCCCTAATTGCAAACAGAAAATGAATGCTATAAATAAGAACCATAAGCTCTCAGATCCTTGAATATCACAATAAGAAAACTAAGAAACACATATCTAAAAGAGTGAAAAGTTATAAAGATAGATAATACCCATATCGAAAACCTGCCTCCAAATCCATCTGAATGAGAGCTTGGAAAAGGAAAACTAGAGAAACTGAGATAACCCATCTTCTGCCCACTCGGAAATCACCCCTTTTTACTCTATCTTGGTCTCGACATTGTACATTAAAATGAAATCCTCTCTAGCATCGACATAAATTAAGCCTCATCGTCATCTTTCTTTCCAACTGCAGACCCTTCTCTCTCTTCCAGCAACTTTGCATCTTCTTCATCACTTGGTTGGACCTTCTTCTGCACTTCTTTTGAGGTCATTGCTTGAAACTTCAAATAGTTATAATATGTCACCCCCAAAAATGCAACTCCATATCCAATCAAATTCACCATAGTTACAGTATCCCTAATAACCCTCCATGAGAATCCAATCAATAACCAATCTTTCACAACTCCAGCAACATTCATTGTCAAAGCAGAAGTCTTACCCACCAACAAAAACACAGCAAGATTCAAAGCAAATGCGCAAACCGAATTCGTTCCAAAAATCAACCAATCAAAGTGAAAACTCGAGGACTCCTTCAAAATCGGGAATTCAACAAGAACCCATGGGAAAAATAAAAACACCAAACAACATGGGGCAACATAATACAGCGACGTAATCGGATTCAAAGTAATTCCCTTTGAAGTAAGTAAGATCTGAATCAAAACCAGCCTAGTAGCTTCAAAAGCAACAGCACTAAGTTGCAAAATGACACCCCATGAATCAAATTTAGCTTCACCATATGCAGCAATAGCAACACCAAACGAGATCGAAAGCATATTGGCCATAGTCTTAGTCTTAAAAGACTCCTTTTTAAACATAACACTAATAGAATAGACTGCAACAGGCATCAATGCTTTTAACATCTGAATAAAACTCACTGATAAATAAATATAAGCTGAATTAGAAAACCATAACGACAAGGAATAAAGAGCACCGATCGGAACAACTGATGATATGTAAAGCTCTTTAGACATTGATACTGGTTCAACCAGTTTCAAAACACGAACAAGAATAAAAGCTAACCCAGAACAGAAAGACATGTGAATCATTGTTAGAGTAATTGGGAATGGCCAATTATACATCTTTTTGTCTAGAATGTATTTGTTGTAAACAATTACAGTGAAACTTAAGAAGATCCATATACTTACATAAGCATATGATAATACAATCTTCTTTAAAACACTCTCATTCACACCTCCTTTCCCCATCTTTGATGATCTGATCAAAAAAACCTAATCTCCTATAACAAAATTTGGGTTTAAGAGAGAAGGAAAGAGAGATCTGAAAATGTGTTTGTGGAAATTCTTCAGAGAGAGATTGGAGTTATTAGAGATTGGGTTTTGTGTTTTTGAAAGTCTATGTGATTAGATGTATTTGACTTTTAACTCTGTAGACAGTGAGTGGGGAGTTTGAGGGGGAGAAGGAGTTTGTGTTTGGGTTAGATTCAGGAGGAGATGAAGAGGAGGAAACTAGAGAAGACAGAAAAACGTATGTATAATGTATTTTACTTTACAACTTGAGTTAAAGTAGAAAGAGGAGAATCTTTTCACCTTGATAGATTTATTTCTTTTTTTTCACAATTTTAATTGATTGGTTTTCTTTCTTTTTTTTCCTTTTTTTTTTTAATATTTGTGATTTTTATGGAAACGGATTAACACCGGTATTTATTTTCTTTTTTTTCCAGTGGAATGGTTTATGTCGGAAAATATCGGTCGATATTGGCCGGTATGAGTTGACTGAAATGGCCGATATGAACAGGTACGACCGGTTTTTAATTAAAAAAGAATCCAAAAATGAGTACTAGTTTTCAATTGTTACTCATGTTTTTTATGGTATTTTAGAAAAATGAGTACTAGTTTTATATCTTAATAGGTCCAATATGGAAAAAAACGTTTGATATAATAATTATAGGTATAAAATATGTGGATCGATATTTAAAAACGAATTTTTCCGATACAAAGACGTACCAGTGTATCGCTCTCGACCGGAACGAACCAAAATCCGGTATGAATTATATTGGTTATGCTATATCTAACTAGGTGGTTGGTAGGAGAGAAAATAGGCCTAAGCAAACTAAGCGCCGGCTAAAGTGAGTTTTATTTACCCAATTTAAAAAAGGTTATATAAATCGGTTTGTATTATTGGAATGGGATTTAGGAATAATAAATGAAAAATAGGTAAAACCAAAATTTATTAAACTTTCAGCCAAAATGGAAAGGGAGAGTGAAAACCGAACAACCAACCAAGAAGGACGGAGATTCATATGCTAGGCCGCAGGGTGTGCAAATTTAGAGTATTAATTTGCAAAAGTCGAGAGAGTTTGTCACATGGAACTGCATTTACTTGGCGTTTTTTACAGTTCACTTGTCGCCCTTTACCTAACAAATAACTTGCTCTCAGTTTTAGTTTAATCAGAAGGGAAAAAAAGTACGGCTTGCAGCTAATTAAAGTGAGGACGAAGTAATTAAAATCATAAATTAAGAGGTTATTTTATTCATTTTTTTATCCATATTTAGAAAGAAAATTACAAGTGTTCAAGTGTATATTAAGTTATTAACACTCTGTTACAACTTTTTAACTTTCTATCTGGCATTACGTACATAAATATTTATCAGTTTTAACAATTATTTTTCTTTGATTTTAAAACCGATCATATGCATTAATTTGCTAACAGACAAGGTTAATGATAAAATTTTGCAATTCATTTCATTGAATTTAGAGAAAAGAATTATTATATCTATGGGATTAAATCCCGAGTTATTGTGAAGTAAAAAATGATGGAATTATAAAAGTATATGTTTTTGTATTTATTGTTGTTGTATTGTTCGTTCTAGTTTCTACTACTTTTTTACTTCTAAATAATAATTATTGTATAAGATGATATAACGTTGTTAATTTTAGTCATCGTGAGGGTTGCCCTAAAATAATTTGTCTACATGATTAAATTGTTAGTGTGTTGGAAAATTAGAGTTAGTTTCTAGAAAGAGAAATCACGTTACAGAAAAAAAATTTTTGGAGAAACTAGGAAACAAATCTTGGTGTGGGTGATTTTGGTTACTAATATGGATGAATATAGTGAGTACAAAAGAATAGGCGAATCTTCGTCTCGCAATGAAGATCACAATGAAATTTGTAGGTTGTAATCGGAAAAATATGGCAAAAAAAAATTATGTTTACATGCATTTAATGCTACTGAAGAAGCAGAATCGGCGGGAAATGAAGTTTCAAACATGCCAAAGTATACTTTTGTTTTAAGATCAATGTAAAATCGGTAGGTTCGTCAAGTTTCAAACCTGCCGATTGTATATTTTTGTTATAAAATCTATGTATAATTGGTAGGTTCGTCAAGTTTTAAACCTGTCGATTGTAGTAGTTGCCCCAAATTGATTAATTTTCTTCCAATTTTGAAATCTTGAAATTCTATAATCGGCAAGCAAATAAAAAATACTTGCCGACGATTAGAGTAGCCCTAAATTGAAAAGAAAAATAAACTCAATTTCGAAATTATACAATTTGTAACAAACTGAAGTTAACCTACCGATTATGTTGATTTTCATGTCCATAAAACCTGCCTGGTTTTTATGATTGTTATCGACAGAGTTTAAATTATACGACCCGTCAATTATGGTAATCTCAAGAGGTTATTTTGTCTAGTACCATAATCAACAGAATTTAAATAATACTACCTTCCAATTACATCTAAGTCATTGAAAACTATACCTATATTATACTCCCTCCGTTTCAGGAAAAGAGTTACTTTTCCTATTTGCACAATTGTTAAGGCAAGATGATAGAGAATAACTTTTATAATTTATTTCTAGATTTACCCTAACAAAAAGTTTAATATTGCATATATCTTTATAATGAGAATAATAACATTTCTTAAAATAACAAGGGTAGTTTTGAAAGTTTGTTATGTTGAAAATAAAAGTAACTCTTTTGTTGGAACAAAAATTTAAAGAGAAAGTAATTCTTTTCCTGAAACGGAGGGAGTATTAAATGTTATGGTGCGATCTCAAATATGATTATATTTAGTTACAATTTATAACAATTCCATCAACACCTTATTAAATAGTACAACACCCTGATTGAGTAGTACGTGGTGGAGGAACTACCGACACCTAAAGGATGACATACATACATACACTCCTTCCATGAAAATAGACTAGTGTAAATCATCTAAATTCAGAATTTTTCACCTCTATCATGTATAGAATGAAAGTACGAAAACAACGTAAAAAGAATGAGGTCGGAATAGCGTCGGACGAAAAAATTATTAGCAAACAGATAAAATAATAAACAAACTGCATAGGAATATATTCGGCAAGAAAATACCTAACAAATTTGGAAGTTTTCGACATCAGGAAAACTTCGGTTTTGAGTTCGAATAATCAATAAGGATAAGGGAAACCGATCCTGTCGATTATATTCACTTTAGTGTAAAAAAATCATATTTTGATTCTCCAACGATCAACAATCACATGCGTTTGTCGATTAGGCATAACCGGTAGGTATGAAACTAATATGTATGTCGACTATGGTTCTTCAATGGGAGGCTTCTTACTTTCCCCAACTCCTTCTTTTTTTGGTTGATGTTCTTCGTAAATGAAGAACATAATCGGTAGATAAACCTAGTTCAATCTTACCGACTATGTCTTGTAATTATGTATCGTATAAATTTTCGACCAATTTTCTGAATTCAAATAATAAAAACCCTAAAATTGATAAACTAATCTTGTTTTGGCTATTTTTTCAAGTTGGTGGAGACTTTGACCTTTAGATTCAATGATTGTATGTGTTTTAGGAACATCTTTTTTTTTGTGAGACTCATTTCCATCTTCACAATCGGTTATTTGGTTTCAAAATAAAAAGGAGAGAAAAAATATTTTTAATCAGCAGGAAAAAAGAATAATAAGAAAAAGAGAAAAAAAATTAGTATTTAAATAAAAGGTAATAATAATATTTTTTATTTTTTATTTCTAATATACTGGGCAACCACCTTCATAGGACTAAATTAATAATCCCAAATTATTTAAAGCAGCCCTCAAATAGCCAGTTTGTTAAAGGTTGAATGAGTAACTTGATACCGGACCTCCGAGAAGATTGACCATAAAACAACTAAAACTAATTCACACTGTCAAATATGGGCTACTTATAAGTACTTTAAATGATTATCCGTTTATCACACAAAAAAAAATCTTTCAAAAAGACAACATTTATATTACAATGGACCTAGGATCTTGAAATTTTTCGAGTTCTTTTTTCTTTTTCCTTACTGAATCCACCAACCTTAGTAATAGATTTAACAATAGTTGTACATAACTTAGTTGAAAAATACAATAAAATTTAAATGTGTGAATTGATAGTTTACAATAACGACATTGGACATGAAATCTTGGGAAGAGGAGGAGGCTAATAGTTAATGACAACACATGTTCACCATACTTTTTTTCCTTTCTCCTAGATCCAATATAAATCCTTGTGCATTACTTCACAATATTTTGTTTTTACATCTGTGATGTCTTTTTCCTTAAGTAAACAATTTCAAATCTACTTAGCTCGTACATGTAAAAGGTAATGGAAGATTTATATACTGTCCTGGTAGTTCGGAGTAAGATTTTGACATTTAAGTTTTTTAACCACCTCCCTCGAGGTAAGTTTTTGACATTTTGCTATGGTCATTTTTGGAATGGGTTTTGGTTTTATATGGATAGTGCTTTTCTTTCTTTATCAATGGAAAAGGATAATATATAATATTGACAGATTACCTAACCAGGAAGACTACGTGCTGAATTATGAACACGTTGTCTTGTAAAGATGCGTTAACGGAGAGCAGTGAAAATGAGATCTGTGTTTTTCACCGTTACCCTCAAACCGTTTGTTGGTTTCCAATGACTTTTCTTGGCTCGGCTTGTGTGTTGTATCGCTTTAGCTAATTAACATGTAGTTGTTGAGAATAATCCTGCAATATGTGATTTGTGTTTTTAAGATTATGGTTATGTGACTTATGTCTATGGACATATATATATGTGATATAGGGCAGGCCAATTGTGACGGGTTTAATTTGACCAAACCTAGAGTTTTTTTTTCTTTCCCAGATTCAACCGATTCGTTTGAATCTAATTTATATGAATCTAACTTATTACGTCTAAATCTGATTTAAAAATTATAAAATAATTGAGTTATAAAAAAAAATTTATTCCGTTTATATATATATCAAACAAGTCAGCTATAAAATGATATATGATTTAAATAGCTCTGAATCAGATATATGAGTCGGGTCAGATATTAGAAGGGGGAAAATAATATGATATCTGACTCATTCAGAGTTTGATTCAAATTACGAGTTAGACCAAAACAAACATAGTGTTACTCAATCTCACTTGATTAAAGTTTAACATGTTAACGAGACTATACAACTCAAAGAGTGTGCTGACTGCTAAGACCAAGACCATATATTGTTCCGATTTCTTGATCAGTTGCCGCTAACAATCTTTAGTTAGGCAATCCTGTCGTTTAAACTGATTATCATGGTTATTACACGTCTGATTCGAATTATCCATAAATTCTTTATTGTGTCTCATTTATTTGGTGTGAGCGGATATGGTCTTGAAAATACTGGAGTAACCATATGGACTGAAAAAGGTTTTAGAGAATGTTTTATATAGAGATATTCTAAAATTTCTACACTGTAATTTTGATTTTTAAATTTTTTATTTTAGCATAAATCTATTATATATTTTTATGTTAATTCACGTGTAGTAACACAATGGATGCTACATTGCTTGACATAACTTTCATATTAAAATATTTTGTTTTTACCATTATGAAAACTTTCACAAATGATGGTCAAATTAAGGTCTCTGTATGAGGTTTCTTATATTCAGTATTAACAATAGTCTTAAAAAACCTGTATTTATACTAGAAAATCAAATTAACCAAGTAGTATTTGTGTTTGAGAATGAGTAAAGGCAGTTGAGAGGGAAAATTTGGGATGGGCAAATGCTCAAATTCACGGCCAAGTTTAAACCACACGAATTGGTTAAAAGGCTAAAACTTGGTCGGGCGCCCAAGCCTAAACCGTTGAAGGCTATTTGATCCAAAGGATATAAAATCATTGTCTATTTATACCGCTTTTTTCTATTCAAATTCACACATTTTACTCTCGTAATCCTCAACAAATATATTCTTAATTCAAACTTTTTTACTTAGTTATTCATTAAAGCTTGTGAATTTTACTCTCGTAATCTTCAACAAATATATTATTAATTCAAACTTTGTTACTTAGTTATTCATTCAAGCTTTCTATACGAGCCTAAATCCAGAAAAATTGGCAGCTTCATGACTAAATGCTTCAACAAAAGTTCGCGGCCGTAAGTTTAATATGGAATAAGGCGGCCGTAAGTTTAATATGGAATAAGGTGTTGTTATTTGTGGAATTTTGCAGTTTTTACACTTAATCATATAATTGGTGTTCAACAACAATATATCACACTTTGACAGTATATTTTTAAGAAATTTTGCCAGGAAACTGGAAATCCCAAATCTTGTGATGCTTTAGTGTTGTCAAGTCATTTTAATGCATTTTATCATCAAAGACATGAATAATTGGGTAGCTATGATGCAAGTGAATCGCTGCAAAATAAATGGTGAAACTGAAGCCGATGTGGTAAGTCGCGGTGGTATGTTTGTTATAATAAATTTTATATAACTTTTTAAATTGCATCAACATAAAACTCAAGAGGAATGGCAAATAACAAAAAGTACTGGTTTCAAGGGTGAATTGTTTTTACACATCCTAAAGAAAATGAACCGATTGACCCTGATTTTTTGGATGGTGTACCAAATCAATCACCATGTAATCCTACAAATATTTCAGACACCTTCTACTTATTATTCATCAGAAACAATTCAAGTCCTCAAAACAACGTTGGTTGTATTTTATCATGGTAATTTTAATTTTAATGTTAAGGACAATGCACACGTATATAATGGACCAGGTAAAAAAAAAGTAAAAATGAACAAAAAAGGCAGCTTAAGCGGTTGTAGAATCGTCAACTTCATAATTCATCATGAACGAGTTATGTCGAAATAAGAAAATAAACGATCTTGTTAAAATAATAGAGCCTAAGAAAGTGCCTACGGATATCAGGAAAAGTCGTAAAGTGGTTTGACAAACATTTTTTTAGTGCGCACATGAGAGGAATTCTAAGAATAGAAAAGTCAAAAATTAATACAACACAACGACAAGTTTAGCAAACCGAATTTGATGTGGTTTAGGCAGATAATGCACGACTACAAACCCTGTACTAGTTGACATTGATTTCGAAGACAATGGAGAGGACCCCTTAGATAAAGATATCTTAGGTAATACAATGATTTAATTATTAATTTTAATTTGGATGCAGGTTAATTGTGTTTCAGTTTCAATGTAATAGTTTAGTTTTCTTTACAATGTAACCGATAGTTAGTTAGTATTATTTAAATATATAAAAGTTAGTTAAGTTTGATTTTCATTGTAGTTTTGATTTCAATATATTCCTTAGTTTTCATTTAATACAAATGTTTGTTTAATTCTGACGAAAGAATTGTACACTATATAAATTAAATTATATTAAAATAACTAAAATGATTGAAATGATAACAAATAAAAACTAATGCTCTAAACAAATAAAATGATAATGATCAGAAAGTGATAAAATTAAAGTTTGTATGGTTCCTAGTTCCAAACAAAGCCCAATTGTGCGCATTGAGATCATCTCTATAACCCTAAATATAAAAGTGTGTTTAAATTTTATCAATTGTCATTGAATATTTTCTTGCGTCCATTCCACATAAGTGTCGAACATCATGCGTCAAATTTGTATATGGATAATTATCCAACTCTTATCACGTAGGGTTTCTTTTATCACCATATTATGGTCGAAGAGAACGATATAATCCATAGATTATGGCGAATTCCAAATGTTCGTTCAACATCCTTTCTACCCCCGTTTATTGTTAAAGTACTTTCTATCACGTAAGTCTCTGGTCTCAAAAGAGAAAGACATTAAGTTTTTTAAATCTAAACCCGGGACCCGTTGGGTACCCGAATATTTTTAACGGATCCAGTTATAGGTTCAGAAAATTTAGGAACTGGATCCGAAACCATTAAAAACCAGACCCAATTTTTATATAATAAGGTTCGGGTCCGGTTCTCGTAATATCTAAAAGGATCTGGACCCATTGACAGTTCTATGTGCAACCAGCTGCATCTCTAGTCTATTTTTGGCCTCCAAACCCATTTATACTTGATTGCAATTCCAAACTAGACTTTTACTTGCCCAGAGTAAGATTTTTGACTCCGCCCTTGCCGAATACTACCAGTCCCCAAAGTAAAGCTGGAAAATTTTCAATGATTTAACCAGAAAGCCAACTACATATACTTGTGGGATTTTGGTGCGACGGGGTTGCGTCTGTCATGTAACGTCTAATTTTGGGCCTTTGGCCATGTTTTGTTCTTGGTGTGGAATTTTTTTCACTTACCCAACATCTTCCTTTAATGTTACTTAAGTCGTACCTACACAGCACGTGTGAATGTAGAATTGCATTGGACCTTTGAATGCTTGACATAAATGTGATTGAATTCATATGAATCATGAAATGATTGAATGCAAATTTCTCATTTATATCCATCTATCAATACCTAGTTTTGTCAAACAGATACAAGATATTAATGGTATCAAAGGTTGCATTTTTCCCTTCTCTAGAGCATAATAAATATTTTGTGTTTTTTTTTTCTTCCCTTCGTTTGTTATGGTAGGGGCATTGGCCCCATGGGGTTTGGTGGTATCTCATTTGACATATTCTTGGGAATCTAAAGGCTGCCTCTGCCTAGTGCCTACCTCTCTTCTTCCATGATGGAGATATATATTTTGTCAAAAGATTAGAGAACCTTATAGTAAAGGTAAGAATAATGTTCTAGGATGCTTTTATCAAATTTTGGTAGTGCACATCACTTTTATAATCGTTGTTCAAGTTTTTCTTAAACCCTTGACGGTAACAGGAATATTAAAGTTTTTAATGAGAGGGTTAGAGATCTTTAGGACTCGGATGGGAAGGATCAAAAGAACTACAAATACAACACATAGAGAGAAAAATATACGCTAAGTTTGTGTTTCCGTGTAGAATATAAATACTTGTTTGATTATTTTTCTCTCACATTTGATTTTAACTTTTTATTTGGCATTAACAGTTATATTTTCAGAGCCGTTTGATCTCAGTAAATAATTTTTTTGAAAAAATTTATCCGTTATGATTTTCTTTTATAAAACGAACCATTCTCAAACTTAACGACTGTTTAGCAATAACTAGATTTTTGAAAAAAATCAATATTATTATTCGCAATAATTGTTTTTTCATTCACACCAAAAAAATGTTTTTTTAGAGAAACAACCTATAGAGGGAAAGCGGCAACTATAGACCCTTCTATATTTCTCTCACACTAGATATTGTTTTTCATTTGTCATTAACGCTCTATATTATAAACTTTTGGATCTCAACGGATATTTAAAAAGAAAATTACTTTGGCAATGAATTTTTTTTTGAAATATCCCTATAAATTTATTTTTTTTTCACCGAAAAGCACACGCTAAAGTATATCTCTTTTCCCATCTCTTGCAAAAAAATCAACTTCTTCAGCTCAATCCATCCTAAAAAATATCTTTAAGTACTATGCTAGATGTGATCTAGAAGATTTATTTGGCAACAAAACTTGGTTTGCTCAAACATCCTATCCCGGTGGCCAGCAAGAAGCATGTGCAAGTGATAGCTTTTGGAATCGGGTGTTGCACTACTATAAAACATATCATGGAAATTATCGTCATGGAACAATGAAAAACGTATGTAGTAGGTATCAGGTAATTCAGGAAGGAGTAACGAACATTATAGCCCTCCGAACCGACATTTTTAGAAAGTACAATTATCTTGAATTAGTGGCAATTGAAATACTTGTAAATCTTTATCCAATTACTTTTTTATATTTTAAATATGAATCTTCCAACTAAACACTAACAAAGTTAATGTTTATTTGTTGTAAGAGAGACTCGCACAATTCAACTACTCCCAACTTAAAGGAACAAAATTTGAATTTTATGAAAGCTATCAGTATCTAAAGATAAAGTTTCCTGGTTTAGTTTCAGAACGAAACTCAATCCTTCTTCGGGAGATTCGATGAAGATTAAGACACATTATAGTAGATTATGTGGGTACACCCTCACGAGGAACAACTCATCCACTAGGATCACCTACTGGTTTAAAGGCTTATTGCACATGCTAAGTGTAACAGTGATTCTTACGAAAGTGAGTTAGCGTTTACAATTATGGTAATTTTTTGCTTCATACTAAACGTTGTTTGAATTGTCTTAAAGTAAAAGTACCTCCATTATTAAAATAATCTTTCATCATTAGTGCATCATGTATAACTTGATTCCATTCAAGTCATTGCCGTCTTTTTCATTGAAAATCAGTTCACAACAAAAGTTCAGTCTTTTCAAGTTGATGGCGCTTCTGAATTAGTCAAAGGTCAGTTTAAAAATTTGTTACAAAAACAAGTGGCACTCTTATTAAGATTTCATGTCCACAAACCCCAGAGCAGAATGACCTAGCTGAAATGAAGCATAGGAACATTACTGAAATGGGTAATTATCTTCTTTTTCATTCTTGTTTTCTAAAAGATTATTGGTATGATGATTTTCTCACTGCCACTTATTCATACATAGGACTCCTTCTAACCTTTTGAAATATAAATCACCATTTGAAGTCTTATTTTGTGTTGCTCCAGATTATTCTGTTTTAAAAACTTTTGGCATTGTGTCCTATCCTTGTCTAGCTCATTCAAGAGTTGGTAAACTATCACCTAAGTCAGTTAAATGTGTTTTTATTGGATACAATACTTTACATAAAAGATATAGGTGTTATAACTGTATATCTAAGAAGTTGCATGTGTCAAGACATGTAGCATTTGATGAGTCTCAATTTTATTTTCATTCTTCAAGTTCAAGTATAGCAGGTTGAAATGGCTCTTGTACACAAATGGTTTTTGAGTCTCCTACTACTTATGATATTTTACCTACTAGTACTATTGTGACAAGATCACGGAGGGGAATTACAAAAGCAAAGCAGTTTCCTGATCATGTTTCTTATTCATCTATCAAACATCTAGTTTCACATTCTTATAGTTAGGGCTGTCAACGGACACAAATACGTCGGATTTTGACAATA
Source organism: Papaver californicum (assembly GCA_023531435.1). NCBI lineage: Eukaryota > Viridiplantae > Streptophyta > Magnoliopsida > Ranunculales > Papaveraceae > Papaver > Papaver californicum. The sequence continues at coordinate 275,108 of JAJJMC010031084.1, forward strand.
CCGATAAGGTTAAGGTTAAGGGTTATCGGAATTCCGAAATCCGATAAAATCCGACGGATTCTAAAAAACCCAATCCGATAAGGTTAAGGTTAACTTATCGGAAATTCGGATTTTTCCGATAAAATCCGCATTCTGGGTAAAAAAAAAAACAAAAACAAACAAAGTTAAAATGACTTCTTCTGACTTCATACACATTCAAAATGTTCTAAAACAGAGTTGAGTTCAGTCTCTCAGTCTCACACATGAAAAGAAAATACAAAGACAACCCATAAAAAGTCACAAACAAATAACATGCAGCAAAAGAAATAAAGGCAATGGCAGACTGCTAGTGCTCTTGCTTGGCTGCTTGCATGTTGTTGCATCAACTTCAGTTCAATTTCCATATCTGCATTAGTACACAAATATTCAAAATCAATCAGAAATCAGAAGAACAACAATTGAAACTATGAAAAATTGAAGATAAAGCAAAGGAATTTTTTTTTAACCTGGATCAAAGAAGTCTGACAACCAATCACTTACACAAAGCAATGCTTGGACTAATTCTGGATCTAATGAAGTTCTATGTGTTGTAAGAACCCTACCACCATCACTAAACATGGATTCTGATGCCACACTAGTCACTGGAACAACCAAAACATCTCTTGCGATCTTTGCGAGAGTTGGGTACTTAGGGGCA
>JAJJMC010031084.1:276183-305477 GCA_023531435.1 Papaver californicum
CAGTCCTATAGTTTTCAGTACTTCCAGGAATGCTAATCCAGTTAAAAAACCAAACAGGTTTAATAAATGTTGGCTTATGGATACCTCTTGCAAGGACATTGTGTATGCTAATTGACTAGTTACTAATACCCTAAACACAATAACTACTTGTATCCCGTAAAAGGTTCAATGTTCTGATTCTCTGTAAACTTTATGCAAGTTAATCATAGTGCAGTACTGATGGCAGAAATGTTTGATTTTAGTGACAGCATAGTGTAGTACTGATAAGTGAAAACCACAATAAATTTATGTTGATAACCAAAAGCAAACGAAATCAAAGATGTCCAAAAATCAACAAATCATCACACCCAGATACTGAAACCTAAAAATCAACACACCCACAAATCGAAACCTAGAAAATCTTCACACTCAGGTACAAAAAACATCCCAAATCACGAAACAAAGAAGAAATAAATTACCTTGATCACAAGAATGAATAATATATCCCGAGTAGAAGGTGATTTCACAATAAACCTGGTTGAAGATTAGATGAAGGAAAAGATTAGATCAGTGGGGAGAGGGGGCAGTTTCTCTTCACTATCCCTAATCGACTTGTATCTTTGTGAAGATAGACGAAAGAGGAAAGGTGCAAATGTATTAGGGGTAGGAAATTATAAGTACACCCCTGGGTTATCGGATGTCAGACATTAACCTCCCGGATATTGCCTAATCCGGTTCCGTTAGGCTAAGGAGGTAAAATCCGATAGTAATTCCGATTCCGGAATCCGAAATCCGATAAATCGAATAAAATCCTATAAGATATCGGATTGTCGAAAACGGATTTCGGAATTCGGATGTATATTGACAGCCCTACTTATAGTGCAATGTTAACTACACTTTCTGACCTAAAACATTCCAGACAACTATTAAAAATCCTAAGTGGAAAATTTCAATGCAAGAAGAGTATGATGCCTTAGTTAGGAATAAGACTTGGATTAAAGTACCATATGAACCACATATGAATGTGTTAGGTTCAAAATAGGTATATAAGATAAAACAGAATTCAGATGGTACTATAGACATATATAAATCAAGGTTGGTAGCAAAAGGTTATGACCAACAAGATGAATAGATTTTAATGAAACCTTCAAACCAGTGGTAAAATGTGCTACAATCAGAGTTGTTCTTTGTTTGGCTTTATTTAAGTTCTGGCAGATAAGGCCATTAGATGTTAGTAATGCATTTCTGCATGGTTATTTATATGAGGATGTTTATATGGCACAACCACAAGGTTTTGTTGATCCTGATAATCCTACACATGTTTGTCATCTCAAGAAAAGCTTGTATGGTTTAAAACAAAGGATCCGAGCCCATCCAAATAGCCCAGAAAATGACAGCCATCAAAAGGCCTAAGCCCATATAGCCTCTGCCTCGTCCAAATGATGTTCAACGGTCTAAACCCAAGTAGCTGTTGCCCATGGTCCAAGGGACCGGCACGGATTCCCCTAGCTTGAAAAATCCATCTCATGTTCTAAGCTCCAACGACATGGTTTCATACTTTTTTTGTTTCTTTTGGGTTCAAGAAGTCAATCTGTGACAATTCCATGTTTGTTTACACAAGTCAGAGTGATATGTTGGTACTACTTTTATATGTTGATGATATAGTTTTAACTGGTAGTTCAATAATGTTAATGGATACTCTTATTACTTCTTTTAAGACTGAGTTTGCAATGAAAGAGTTGAGAGAATTGGGATTTTTCCTAAGAATTGAAGCTGTTAGGAAGTCAGATTCAATAGTTTTAATACAGAAAAAAATACACATTGGAGTTGTTAGAAAAAGCTAATATACTTGAAAGTAAGCCATGTGATACACATGTTGTTAAATATACAAAGGCTTCCGTACATGATGGTCAACTGTTAAAAAATCCTAGTGAATACAAAACAATAATAGGAAGTCTACAATACTTAACAATCACAAGACCAAATATTTGCTTTGGTGTTAATTATGTGTCACAGTTCATGCATTCTCCTACAGATTTGCATTTATAACTCTTTAAAAAGATTTTGAGGTATTTGAAAGTAACAATTGGTTTGACAATTATTCTGAGAGGTGGTGATCTATGTAAATTACAAGCCTTTACAGACTCAGATTGGGAAGGTTGTGAAGATACTAGGAGATCAACATCAGGTTATGTAGTATTTCTTGGATCAAGTTTAGTGTCTTGGTCATCCAAAAAGTAACAAATTGTTTCTAAATTTTCAGTTGAAGCTGGATATAAGTGTTTATCTATTGTTTCAGCTGAATTATAGTGGTTATTGTTTGTTACCTGAGCTGAATATTGTGGTTTCAAGTCATGTGTTACTTATGTGTGATAATGCCAATGCAATTTCTCTAGCATCTAATCTTGTTTTCCATGCCAGGTCAAAGCATATAGAAATTTAGTTTCATGCTATAAGGGAGATGGTGGAGAAACGATTCTTAAAGCTTCAACATGTTTCTAGTGAAAATCAGAATGCAGATTTATTCACTAAGGGGATGTGTTATCCTGTCTTTTCAAAGCTTTTATGTCAAATACTGGGTTCTGCTGGGGCTTTGTTTGAGTCTGTTAATTATAAAGATTAATAACAAGAGGCTGTTAGACTTTGCTTTGTTTACTTTGTATTGAACTAGTAAGTCATTCATTTACTTTGTATCAGGTTGTTCAAACTGTTACTCTAATCTTCCAGTAACAGTTTGAAGGGGGTGTGTTATAAATAGTTTTGGTTAAACTCAAGTCTTGTTTGACTATTTTCTATCTTGACTAATGTTGACTACTAGATGCTGTTATAACATGTATATATTCTCTTGTAATAACTATTTTACAGTTACTGCCATACATATTATTTATTTTCATTATTTCTCACATCCAATACAATTTTCTGAAAGAATATAATATCCTCTTCTTCATCATCATTCAAACTAGCCAAATCAATTCCATAGTTGAATCTTACATGGATACGAAGCATACTCAAATTGTTGAAATACTCAAATTGTACATTTCAACGACAATTATAATTTCAATCAATGCATTCAACACTCAATACCAAAACTTAATCAACACTACAACCATTAATCACCAATTCATCACATAACTAGTTATAATTAAAAAAATAAATTACTTTTATATTCGATGTTATGATTTAGTTGTATTTGCTGAAATTTATCAATCTAAAATTAAGAATATCATGATTATAAATATATATTTTTATATTTTAAACCCTAAAATTAGAATTATTAACCTTTATATCGTTTGTGGATGAAATTTAAAATTAAAAGATGCTAAAATTAGAATTTTTATATCCTTTATATCCTTTGAGCATACAACAAAGCCTTTTAGTTTCACACTGAACTTACAACACCTTTAAAATCAAAATGCGTAAAAATTCCTCTATTTTGGTTTTTGAAGAGCAAAGGGGAGGAAAATAAGAAGTTAAGGGAGAAGTGCGCCTTTCATGTTACATATAAAGCGTTCAAGAAAAATGAGAAGTTAAGAGAGAAATGCGCCTTTCATGTTACATATAAAGCGTTTGACGGAAATTGGGTTACCACCTAGTCAAAGTCAACATTTGTAATTGCCATTTTATCCTCTTTTGGCTTAGTTACATCGCCAAAAAACTGTGCATCATATGCTTGCTCTTAAGCATTAGAATGTACAACAAATTTTTTATTATCAGTTATTATCAAAATATTTACATAAATCATAAGGAAAAACCCAAAGGTATTATCCTTGTTTTAATCAAATTGCAACAAAGGTCTCGTATGTACGTAATGTTGTTTTTAGTGGTGGAACTAGAAATGTTACATGAGGTGGGTTGACCAATTTCATACCCGGGCCCAAGACTAAATTCAGTATATAGAATTTGGACCAAGTAGAAATATGCTATAAAATAAATATTTTGGGTTGTTGGAGAAGCTTAAAAAGCCCAGATGTGCTTCGGCCACTGGCTGTTTTGTTTGTTTGTTTGTTTACTTACGACCATTAATGAAACATACGTCAGATTCACAAGTAGGCAAACACTCTCATTTCTTTAATAGTAGTGAACGCTTTTTTAGTCTTTGACACTTCCGCGGCCACCTCTCCCATAAAATGAAATCGTGGGGACTGTAAAGTGAAGTATAATTATTTCCTGTACTGTAGCAATAGAATAGGGAGTAGATTTCATTTATACTTATCTCAGTCTCCCTTATTTTTTCTTTGACAGAAAAGATTCGAATTTATTAGGTGAACAGAGGGATACAAAGGTCATCGTTTAACTGGGTTAGGAAATCGGAGGGTTCACTCCAAGTTTTTCCTTCCCCTTTTAAACGGGCTTCATTTGCCATAGTGTTTGCTATTTTGTTATCTTCTCTACCTATAAAAGATAAATTACATGAAACAGATAATTTTAACAGTTTTTTGCATTCTTTAATTAAAGTGTGACAGGACCAAGGGGTCGCCCTTGAGATGCCATTGACGTCGTCAATGATATTCTTTACGTCTCCTCGTAGCAAAATTTGTCTCCAACCTTTTCCTTCTGCCCAGCAAATGGTTTCCTTCAGGGCTAATGCTTCTTCCTGGTGACTAGATCCTGCTTTTGTCACCCCAGAGAACCCTGCAATGAAACCTCCATTTGGAGTGCGTGCTACGCCTCCATATCCTGCTACAGAGTCAGATTTTGAGTAAGAACCATCAAAATTTATAATAACATAGCCCATGTCTGTAGTGGTCCAGAGAGAGACAAGTTTTTTTTCAGAATTTATGGCCTTTTGAGGGTAGTTTCCTTGGTTTCCTTGAGTTTTGGAGAGGGTAGAGTGATTTTGGCGATTGCCGATACCTTCTATATGTTGATTTAGGGAGCCTTGAGACCCCGAGATATGGTTGGTTTCCTTGGTGGGGGTGTGGTTGTTATTTGTTTTAATGGTGGGGATGTGGTTTGTATTGGTGGGTTGGGGATTAGGTGGGGTAGTTGTTCTGGTAATGATTTGGATCACTATGTCGGGGTTGGGTTTGACCTCCTCGAAAACGATGTCACACCTATGCTTCCAAATTCTCCAGAGAATCTGGGTGATGAAGGTGATTGAAGGTTTATCATTGAAGGAAATCATGTTGTTTTGTTTGTGTCAGGATTTTATCCAATCTATAATGCAATTATAGGGAAGCATGTTTTTGTATAAATTGGGCCAGAGAGTCTGCCAAATTTTCTTTGCTAGATCACAATGCATGAAGATGTGGGTACTGGTTTCAGCCTGAGAGTTGCACATAGGGCATAGTTGGTCCACAACGTCCTTGTGCTTGAAGATTTTACTCCTTACTTTCAAGGTTTGTTTTACTATTTTCCAGGTTAGGAAGTTTATTCTGTGGGGGTTCTTGGTTTTCCAGATATTTTTCCATATACCCTGGTCAACTTGAGTATGTGTGGTGAGAGGCATGTTGTCTTGGACAAGTTTTTTGTAGGTGGAAGCTACTGAGAAGATCCCATGTGTAGTGAGGTTTCATCCCATCTCATCACGACATCCCTGGAGGATGGGAATGGTCAAGATTTCATTGTATTGAATGTCAGAGAAAAGGTTCCTAATGATAGGGATTTTCCAAGAGAGGTTTTCATGATTGATTAGCTCACTGACCCATGTCAGTCCAGAGTTTCTTTGGTTAACAGTAACTTCGTCAGTTTTCATACTCTTTATCCAGTTATCGTCCCAGATTCTGACCTTTGAATCGTCTCCGATGGACCAGAAGTGATGATCCCGGATGATATTTATACCTTTCAGGATTCCTCTCCAGATCCAGGAGTCCCTTGGATTTTTCTGGATAGTCATGGGATTAGAGTTGGGAAAGTAGCGGGCTTTCAAAACTTTGACCCAAAATTCTTTTTTATTGTGGAGGAGTCTCCAGGCCAGCTTTGTTAGCATTGCATCATTAAAAATGCTTAGATTTTTAAACCCCAGCCCCCCCACGCTTTTTGTCTAACAGAGGGAGTCCCATGCCTCCAGAGAATGCCCTCTGATATTTCCTTTTCCAGTGTTCCAGAAGTTTCATTGGATTCTGTCCATCGAATTTATGGATTTTTTTGGCATCTCAAAGCATCCCATCTGATAGAATGGAAGGGTATTTATTACCGATTCGATCATGGTAGCTCTCCCAGCTTGGGAGAGCATTTTTGATTCCCATCCTTGAAGTTTTGTTGTCATGCTCTTCAGGACGGAATCAAAGGTTAGGGTTCTGGCTTTTTTCCGGAATAAAAGGAACCCTAAGTATTTGTCGTCATCCGTCATTCTAGGCATGTCGAGCCAGGTTCCTATAGTTTCTTGGAAACCTTCCTCTATATTTTTACTACAAAAGATTCCAGACTTATTGAAGTTTATGCATTGACCGCTTGATTGGCTAAATTCCTGAAGAATAGAGAGAAGGTTTTTAACCTCCTCCTGTTTTGCTTCAATGAATATAAGACAGTCATCGGTAAAAAGGAGGTGAGAAACCGGGGGGGATGAAATGGATATTTTGGTTCCGCTTAGGAAACACATGTCATTGGCGCTGTCTATCATTTTTGACAGAGCCTCCATACAGATAATAAACAGGTATGGGGATAAGGGGTCTCCTTGTCTGATGCCTCTAGTTGGTTTGAAAAATTTACAGGGCTCCCCGTTTAGGATAATGGAGTGGGTGGGGGTCGAGATGCATTGATTTATGAGACTGCACCATTTTTTGGAGAAACCCATTTTTCTCATAACCTCTAAGATAAAGGACCAGTCTATCCTATCGAAGGTTTTACTCATATCAAGTTTTATCCCTATTTTGCCAGAAATTCCTTTTTTCCTTTTCATTGCCTCTACCACTTCTTGGGCGATGATGACATTATCATGAATATTTCTGGTAGGGATGAAAGATGATTGGGCCGGGGATATAATTCTGTTGAGGATTGGTTTCAGTCTGTCAGCTAGAATCTTTGAGATAATTTTGTAGATAGTATTGCATAGGCTGATGGGTCTGAAATCTGCTGGAGTTTGAGGGATTTTGGTTTTTGGAATGAGGGCAATGTAGGTGTTGTTGATCTCTTTTAAGATGAAACCGGTAGAGAAGAACGCTTTGATGGCTCTATTGACATCCTCTCCTACGATTTCCCAATTTTGTTGGTAGAACCGAGCTTGAAAGCCGTCTGGACCAGGGGATTTCCAAGGTTTCATACTACTTAAAGCATTTTTGATTTCCTCATTAGATGGGGCCCTCACAAGGTTTTCATTTTCCTGATGGGTGATGGAGGGGTTGAAGAGTTACAGGATATTTGGGTCTATTGTGTTTTTAGTGGTGGAGCTAATCATCTCAAAGTGGGAGCTTAGGAGAGATTCCAGACCGTCCTATCCTTAACCCAATGGTCCTTCTTATCCTTCAGGCTGACTATATTGTTTGTTTTTTTCCGGTGGTTTGTGGTTGCATGGAAGAGCTTGGTATTTCTTTCCGCATCTTTGATGAAGTATGCCCTCGATTTTTGGATCCAAAAGCTTTCTTGTATGTCATACCAGTGTTCCAGCTCCTTTTCCAGGGATTTTTGGGTTTCTCTGTCATTTTCTTTGGTGCTATCCCTTAGGTGGAGAAGTTGTTTTCCTAATTTTCCTATTTTCTCTTCTAGAGTGCCGAAGGAGTCCTTTTTCCATTTATGGAGCGCATTTTTGGTACTTTTAAGCTTTTGGATTAGGATATAAGGATCTGAACCGTAGGCCTTTGTGAACCAGCTTTCCGCTATTTTTGGCTTACAGGAAGCTTCTTTTTGCCAGCACTCGTAGAATTTAAAATAGGATTTTGGTTTCTTGTGGGTTAATTCAGTTTCAAGCAAGATTGGATTATGATCCGAACCGATGCAAGGAAGGCTTTGGATAATTGAGGAGGGGAACTGAGTTTCCCATTCCTGGTTAACCAGGCCTCTGTCTAGTCTCTTTAGGATGAGGTTCTCTTTTTCTCTTTTGTTCGACCAAGTGAATTTGGGACCAGAATGTTTTAGCTCTAGAAGCCCGACAACATGAATAATGTCCGGGATGGGGTCATAAGGACGGTCTCGATCTTCGGAGAAGTTGCTAGCGTCTTCCGAAGTAAGGGTGATATTTAAGTCCCCCAGAACGATCCAAGAGAATTCAATGTCTCTACTCATATCCAGAATGTGCTCCCATTGGGCTTTCTTTGGACCATAGAGAATCTCTCCATACATACAGGTTAGGTAGGTTTCTTCCTCATCTGGGCTAGGTTTTATTTTTAGATTGACCAGGTTCCTAATCTCGTAGGTTAGAGAAATGTCCAGGTTATCTTTCCACATTAGGGCCATACCCCCCGAGAGACCAGGAGAGGACTGGGCCCACATATTGGGGTAGCAGTAGATTCTCAGGTAGTTTTTGTTTTTTTCTTCATTTGTTTTGGTCTCGGTCAAGAAGATGATATCTGGGTTGTACTGCGATAGTATTTTTCAGATGATGTCTCGTATTTACCCCTCCTAGGCCTTGGCAGTTCCAAGATAAAATTTTCATTTGAGTTGCTTTTATCGAGATGTGGTGGGGAGTTTTTTGATTTATGGAGCTGTTTTGATTTTCGAGGGCTTGGATTTTAGGGTTGGTTTTGTGCCTTCTATGCTTAACAACCTTGTTTCTGAGATTTTTGGCCCAGGCCTCTAAGTTCTTAGGAGTACTAGGGGAGGCCCTAGTTATATGGGTCCTTGTAATGGGCCAGGCCAGGCCTGCCTATTTTTTTGGGCAGAAAAGGGGGGATTTTTGCTGGAGGGTATGCTATGTTCTATCAAAAGGGTGCAAAGATTGTTACTGGGATTTGGTTTTGAGGATAATCCCTTAGTAGTGAGCTTAGGGAACTTTTGAAGATTAGCGCGGGCAGCACTATGGTGTGGCTTCAGGCTAGGATGAAGTTTTTGGTGGGCTCGATTGGGCTTCAGGCTAAGGAGGGTGTTAGTGTTTGATTTGGGAAGAATGGTGGGTTTTAGGTGGTAATGAGTGAGTGAGGCCTGGGTTATGGGTGGACCATACAAACATGAGTTATGGATGTGGGGATCCAACGTCCAGTTACTAGGCCTGGTTAGCTTAGTATTCCGGCCCTGGACGTGCGAGAATTTCTGTTGATGATTTTGCTCCTGGTATGCCTGATTTTGCTCCTGGGATTCCTGGGTTGAGCCTGATTTCCGTTGAGGTAGTTTTCCCAATTCACTGAACTTGGACTTAAGGTAGTATTGATACAATTCAACAGATATTTGAGCACAGTTTTGTGATTTTTTCCGTTATTTTTTTGCCATCTATGGGGTGTGCTGTTTGAGGGGAGAAATTGATCATGCAAGGATTTTTGTCTGGTTACAGGGCTATGATGGAATTGTTGGACTTTAATAAACTTTGGGTTTATGTTGTGTTGATGAAAGCAGAATTTATGAGTGGGGGAGGTGGTTACCTGTGTTGTGCCAGAGCCAGTCTGATCCATGGTTGTAGCTGTTCCTGCTGCTGCCCGGGTGTTCCCCTCCTCCTCATGAGTCTCCAAGGTCCCTTGATTTTGTGTACTGTTTTCTTCTTGGCTAGGTGGGTTTCTTTGCCTTTTAAGTTTCTTTAGGCCTGGGTTCAGGTTCCAGTCATCTGAATCATCTTGGGTGAGGCACTGGTGGGTAGCTTCATCAGTTTTGCTTGAGTTGGTGATGTTGTTCATAGCTGGAGTAATGGCTAGTTTGGCAAGGCTTGAGTTTATGGTATTGATGGACATTCCAGTTCTTGGGATTTGGAAGTGGGGTGCACTGGTGTTTGGTTCTCTGTGAACTGATCTCTCAGTTGGAGTGTAGGGGTACCAAGTTTTTTGGAAAGCTTTGGTTTGGGTTGTAATGAAGCTGTGAATTGTTTTGGCATCTGAGATTACCTTTTTTGCTCTAGCAATGCATAAATCCTGGTTGTGGTTGATGTGGAAGCATGCTGGGCAGATGGCCTTCGGCTTTCCTTTGAAGAAAAACTTTACCCAACAGGTGAGCCCTGCCCCATTGACTGTGGTTATTCCTTTTGGAATTGGGCAGTTGACATCAACTCTTGTTAAAGCTTTGACAATGCCACCATGAGAAGGGTTGCCAGATGGTGGGTCTATCTTGAGTACTTCTCCAACTATTGCAGCCATCTTTGTTGGGATTTTTCTTCCAAAGAATTCAGTTGGCATGTTCCTGATGTAGTTCCAGAACAGTTGGTGCTGAAAGGTGATGCTCTTCTTGTCTATTGAAGGATTCCAGTGCTCTATGACCATGAGGTGGTCCAGAATGGTCCACGGACCTGACATGATTACCTCTTGAACATCATTCTCTTCTCCAAACCTGCAGATGTACATGTTAGGGCCCTCTTTTTTAATTTGCTTGAGATGGAATTTTGTCCACTTTTTGTAGATTTCCCCATTAACTTCATATACATCTAAGTTTTCTTCAGCATATATTTTCCCTATGATGGAGAAATTCCAGTTTATTGCTTCATACTCTTCAGGCTCCCGAACAGCTTGATGCACTATCGCCCTTCAACCCTTTGAGCGAAATGCGGCAAACCATCACTTGAGAGCTCATGATTTATTATCACACATTCATCCAGGTCTTCTGGTTGTATCTGGTGGGTTGCAGCACTTTTTCCTTTATCTGGGAGGCAAATCTTCCCTGCCTCTTTAGGCATTGATTCTTGGTTTTCTTTCTCTGATTAAGACTCTCCAATCATGAAGTTTTTTGTCACAAATCTTGAGTCACTTTGATTTGTTTCTCCCATTTCACAGCTCTGGTTGGCTTTAGTTTTGAGTTGTTGAGCTCCAGTGCTATGTTTGAAGAGATTTTGGGATTTTTGTTGAGTGAGGGTCTAGGAGGTAAACTTGTTGAGTGGTTGAGTTGGTGGAGGCCATTCTGATTTGAAGGTTTACAGGTGTTCTTGCAGATTTGTGGTTCCCAGGGAGACAAGGGATGTTCTCAAGGTTGAGCAGGCTTTCATTAGGCTTGAAGTACCCTTTGCAGAATTGTCTGGGATAAGCCTGGCTTGGGGAGTGGTGATAGGGTTTTAAGGTACAGGAGGGTTGTACTTTACTGAAAGCCTAATGTCAACGGCTATGTGAAGTTGTACTCTAGTAATTAGAGTAGAGCAGTAGGACATGGTGTGTGCAGTTGGGTTTACTGGAACTCTTCTGGGGCAGATATGTCTGATTTTTGGGGAAAAGAAAGTTGGGTAAGTCAATGCTGGGGTTGGGTCATTAGCCATGGAACCTGGAAGAAACTGATGGATAAAAATAAATTTCACACGCAGGGGAGAACACACTTGGACAATCGCACGGAGCTTTGCTACCAACCTGGATCAAACCTGCAATTTCACAAACACAGGAAAATGAATTAGTTGTTCATGGTATTGAAGTGGATGTGGGTGGTGAATGGTGGGTAGTTTTTGAAAAAGCAAACAGACAAAAAAGAGAAGAGGTTAGTTAGAGCATTCAAAGTTGCTAAGGAAATCAGTTGAGAAATTCTTTGTGACGCCCCAATCCACTCAGATTCTGGATTCTTTATTGCTGCTTTTTGTTGGTGTGCTTCATTCCATGGTTGATTGTTCTCTTTGGCATTACAGCAAGCATCTTACAAGCATCTTCCTCTGTTTCTTCAAAGTCTTCTCCCTACGGACTTATGGCGTTTCTTGAACTAATCTTTGTTTCATAAGTCTCCCTTATTTACGGCATTAAATAAATCTTCTCTGCTTACTTTTGGGAAGTCTCTGATCCTTTTTCACTTCCGGTCGCTCCAAAATCCTTAACTTTCCTTTGGAAGGAATTCAAAATTCTATTTGAAAAGTAATTTATGATTTTGGTGATGATGATGCAGTTATCAACTAGAAGCATTAGAGAAGGCAATGAGAGAAAACACGATTGTATTCTTAGAAACTGGTTCAGGGAAAACTTTGATTGCGGTTATGTTGCTTCGCAATTACGCTTATCTTCTCGGAAAACAATCATCCTCTCATGATCATCACTACATATCTGTGTTCTTAGTCCCTACAGTTGTATTGGTCACACAAATACACGCCTCTATCCTTCCAATGTATCTATTTTTTGTTTCTGTTGTGTTGCATTTGATATGTATGTATGAATTACTCAAATGTGCAGCAAGCGAGGGCAGTGGAACGGCACACTGACTTGAAAGTGGGTAAACTCTGGGGAGACTTAGGTGTCGATTTCTGGGACGCTGCCACTTGGGAGCATGAGATTCATAAACATGAGGTGACGATTATCACGATTTTCATAATTTCACATTTCATCTCCTAGAGTGAAATCCAATTGGGATTGTTGCAGTTGCTTGTGATGACACCCCATATTTTACTTGATGCTCTGCGACATAGCTTTCTGAAGCTAGATATGATTAAGCTATTGATATTTGATGAATGTCTGCGACCATCTGCAGCTTCATACAGTCACGTGGGCGTGCAAGAAAGCATGGGTCAGACTATCTGTTAATTCTGAAGAGGCGTTCCTCTCTCTCTCTCCATAAAACCTACCAAAAGGAGAACTTTGGTTACTTGATCTTTGTAACTAAGTCTTCTTTCTGCGTTTATTTCTTTGCGTCAGTGGAGATGCTTCAACTCTTTCGAAAGTAAAAAACCATCTAGCAAGTGGAGAAATTATGAGAGAGGAGTCTCTACGCTATGCTTCCTTGCCGTGTGCACCTTACCTTACAAACATGAAATGGACGATTACGATTTTTACCGTGTTGAAAAAACTGGAGCAGTTGTTACTCTGAACTCTAGTATTGCATTGATATACTATTATTGCTCTCATCTACCTTCAGATGGGTTGGTTCTCAAAACTTAATGTTTTTTGAGGTTTTGTTGCAGTCATAGATTAGTTTGCATTATCATTATAAATATTGTTTTCAGCTTTGACAGCTTGACTTCGTTCATCTTACTATAGGTATTTTAGGCCGGCTCCCAGATTCTTTTTCGACCAGGAAGTTTATTACACACTACATCTTCCAATGAGTTTCCCAATACAAACCGTTTCTGTTCAAGGTCAAAAAAATATGGTAAAGAAAATCGTGTGCCTTGAAGCATGCAAGAAGCTTCATGATATTGGGGCTCTTAATGATAATACCAGAATCAGTTGTGGAGGAAGCTGAAGCTCAAGAATTTGGTGAGTTTTCTTTTATAATCGCCGGAGATCAACTTTTGCTGGCCTGTCAAGAATTTTAACCATTGAAAGGCGTTCTTTTTGCTTGCTTTGCAGGGAATGTACCTTATGAGGATAACATAGTTGATTATTTCCAGCACAATTGGTCAGTAGTCATTGTGGATCCTCTTCTAAGGAGTAATATCATTTTTTTTCACTTGGCTTAAAGCAAAATTTTGAATATGATGTTCCCTTGAGAGAAATTATTCTCCTCATGAATTGCGATCCTAAATCTGATTTTGAGGATTTAGATTTTCCATTAGCTGATAGTAGGGGTACCATCGACGTGAAAATAGTGGGCTCTGGTACTATTTATCTCACCCTAAGTGAGGTAACGTCATCTCAGATACCCTTCCTCTTCATAAATTCATTGCTCATAATTTTACTAGTACTGGAATATGATAGAAGCGGGGTAACATTTCTCTTTGCTTGTTTTTGTTATTTGCCACCAGGTTCTTATGGCTAAAAAGTTCCAACTCACTTTAATCGTGATTCTTTTGGATCACGATTTGAAAAATTTGAAAGATATACTTGACAAAATGGAGTGTACCAACCCAGTGATTCACTATTTACTTCTACCGTCAGTTGATTGTGGTCTGAAAGAATCTCCATCAATAGATTGGAATTGTGTTAGATCGTCATTTTTCCGATCCCCACTCCTTCCGTGGAGTGGAAATGTTCAAGATGAAATCAACAAACTGCACAGTTGCTCTGTTAATGGTTGTGTTTGTTGTTTGCATACAAAGGATGGCATTGTTAGCAGATCCATTCTAGAGAACTCATTAGTATTTACTCCCCACAATGGCAAAATATATGGCATTACATGTATCTTGGATGACATGGATGGAAACTCTGTTATGGATAAGCAGCAGGTTGAAACTCTCACATACAAGAAGTATTTCAAAACTCAGTTAGTGTGTATAAGTTCCTTCGCCAGATTTAAGTTAATGTTTGCCATCTTTATTGCCCTATTTGTGATGAGTTACAGACTTATAATGTCTTTTGCCAAATGCAGGTATGGTATCAACTTGCGTCATACTAAGGAACCACTACTTCGCGGCATTCACCTTTTTACTGTACATAATTGCCTTCTAAGGCATATACAATTCAAGGAGAAAGGTTTTTATATACTTATCTTCCACCAAGCAATTCACTAAGCCTCTTTATATTTGTTTGAAATAAGTTGCACATGTTTCACCAATAGATAATAGTCTTGGAGCGCGCTAATAAAGCTGGCTTCTGCGACTTTTAGATTAGTATAGCTTGTATGATGGTGCATTAATGTTGAAATTTCAGTCAGCTTTGATGGTTCAAAAGTCTTGATGAGATGATTTTCCTCCCTCTGTGTGTGAATGCTTTGCATTTTAGGTTCACTGGACATTGTCAGGAGGCACTAATTTTGGTTTTCTGCGTTTTTGGTATCATGTGTGTAATTCTCCCTTTCCTTTTTACCCTGTTAAGCATCGTTTGTTGTTCTTGGTTCCCTTCTCTTGTAGAAATCAGTAAAACTTGGGTTGAATTGCCACCTGAGCTTTGTGCCATTATCATGTCTCCAATTACCATCAGTACCTTGTATGCGTTCTCCTTGGTTCCTTCCATTATGCATCTCGTCGATTCTATACTTCTTGCTCTTAGCATAAAAAAAATACTGCTGGATCACTTCCAGAATCAGTATTTTGTTCCGACCATGAAGGTAATGTGTATTGTGGTACTTCCGAAATACTTATGCCTTAGTTTTATTATTGTAAGAGTCATCATGTAAAGACCACTTGTGGGTATTTTTATTTTTATTGAAATTATGTTGTACAACTATAGATTCCGGAAGCAATTACAACAAAGAAATGTCGAGAGGAATTTTCTTATGAATCACTAGAGACTCTAGGAGATTCTTTTCTCAAGTACTCTGTTAGTCGATACTTGTTCAAACTACAAAAGAATCAGCATGAGGGACTTCTTACGATCAAGAAAAAAAAGATGATATCCAATAAAGTCCTTCGCATGCTGGCATGTGACCGCAAACTTCAGGAACTAGAAGGATTTTGTAATTTTGAAGTTTTTTTGCTACTACTGCTTTCGCTTACACCATTTTATTTGTATAATTAGGGCTTTATTCGCAACGAATGTTTCAATCCCAAGGAGTGGGCAATTCCCGATGAGCCTACTTGTTGTATTACGCTGGATGAAACTGTTATTTCTTCAGTAAAGATATACACCAAGGGAACAAGGTATGTAAAGAGTAAAAGAGTTGCTGATGTCGTTGAAGCACTTATTGCTGTATATCTCAGCACATGCGGTGAGGTAGCAGCTTTACATTTTATGGATTGGCTAGGGTTGAAGGTTGCGTTCTTTCCTGAGCATGCTCAGTTACAAAATGAGGCGACAACATGGTTGATTCACCCAGAGAGGTATGTTAATATCAGCCATCTTGAATCTCTTCTGAATTACTCGTTCAGAGACCCTTCTTTGTTGGTTGAAGCGCTAACACATGGTTCATACCATCTCCCAGACGTTCCTAGATGCTATCAGGTACTGACCACCTAGGAATATCAGCCATTTATGTCTAAATCTTTGGTTTTCATTTTATTAGAAATGACATTTGCCTCATTTTACTAATGCTTATTCTATTTTTTACTTTTTTTCCTGTTTTTCATTCAGCGTTTAGAATTCCTTGGTGATGCTGTTTTGGATTACCTGATCACTGTATACATGTATGATAAGTACCCTGGAATGTCCCCGGGATTAATATCTGACCTTAGATCGGCATCAGTAAACAATGACTGTTATGCTCATGCAGCAGTTAAGGCTGGCTTGCATAAGCATATTCTACACACATCCTCGATGCTTCAGAAACGAATAGGAATGTTTGTATGCAATTATGATCAATCATCATCTGAGTCAACTTTTGGATGGGGTTCCGAGGGTGATTTACCCAAGGCAAGTTTATGATGTGTTCATATTTAGATCATTTTGTTCCGTCAACATCTTGTTTTTTTTTCTCTTTTCACATATGCTTTTTAACAAAACAGGTGCTTGGAGATATTGTCGAATCCTTGGCAGGGGTGATTCTGGTTGATTCCCATTATAACAAGGATGTTGTATGGGCAAGCATAAGGCGTCTACTGGAACCACTGGTTACGCCAGACACAGTGAAGCTGAATCCAGCGAGGGAGCTGCACGAATTGTGCGATAGAAATAATTTTGTCTGGAAACATAGTGTATCATTTGACAAGGACCTTAATTCTCATACTGTACAAGTCAAAGGAGAAGGAATGTCATACTCCCATACCTGCACAGTTGTAAATAAGGACATGGCGAAATTGCTGGCTTCCAAAGCTGTGTTGGACTACTTGAAAGCCGATCAACTCCCATTATAGTAAACATTAAACATCCATTGGAAATGACTTTTGATCTACTCAAATCAAATTTCTCTCTTTTGGTGTCTTCTTATTTGTCTTCAATCAAGCTCTTCAACTGACTTTCCCTTTCAATACTTACCTCGAGTTGAGACGGTGCGTGACTACCAAGCCTAATTTTTCTATTATTTTTTTTGAATAATGGTCTCCAAAGCCCATTTTTAGATATTAGCCTACCCTAGAATTTTGGTAATATCTTTTTGCGTGCCCATAGCTAGATTCCTAACTCCGTCTCAGGAGGAGGAGGAGGAGGAAGCCAGATGCCAAAGGGGGAACTGGAAACTCTGGGAGAATCAACAGCACAAACTGGGGTCTTAGAGCAACTGCAACGGGCGAGTAGAGTAAAGAGAGAAGAGAAAATTTTCCTGCTATAGTACAGCCTTCATTGTATAGTAGATCCGGGAAAATATGTTCTTGTACATATTCAAAGGAATATTTGATGTTGTCATATGGAATGGCCCCTCCAACACCAATACTAATCCCGGTCAGCATCATCCAGTCCAAAGGTGTAATCCCCATTTCACCAAACGGAAAGTGGAAGGTGTTTGTGGTGTCCCAGAAACGCTCGACGATGTAGTCTATCATTGCATGTGACGACTCGCCAAACTCCATTGTCAAAAATCACGTCCATCCAGCCTTTTCGATAATAATAGCAGCTCTAGGGCAGTGCTCAGATATAACATGGTAATGTTGTTGGACCGATTTTATAGACCTGCAATGCATGTACTTGGTCTTTGGGTCTGCCCTGAGAGTCATATTACAGGAAGCGTGGGCGTCATCTTCCACCATTACTAGGCCAACATCATCGTTCATTCCTTCCGGCACCTGATCTACTACTGGGTCCTCCGATGTTGTTGCTTTTTTGTTCCTTTTTTTCCCACCAACAAATCGAGAGGCAGCTTTCCTCAACATCTATTTCAAAAAAATTGTCAACACAAGGGAAAAATAATATTACTTCTTATTTTTCCTTAACATAACAAAAGATTATAACGAATGCAATAGCTGAACCAAAACTAAAAAGTACTGAACCTAAATCCACTAAATGGATTTCGAACATTTGGAGGATTGATTTTCCAAATTCTATTTTCTGGTACCAAATATAACTGAAAAATAAAATGAAAAACCACAGACAACTGTAACAATAAGTTCTATTTTCAAAATTATATTTTCAACTTTACTCAAAACATCCAGATTCATTGAACCCCACATTTCTAAGCTAATCAATAAGTTCCAAACCATTCTCTCAACAAAACCTCATGAAAACTTAAAACCCAAACTCGATTTCCTTACATGCGTGCAATGTGCAGTACAAAAGAGGCCAGAAAGATGGCTATGTGACTCAAATTGAACAATATATGACAATTTAAGAGAGATTGACAGAGTTGTTACCTCCAACAAATCTTAGGGCAGTGGAACATAAATTACTGAAATTGCACGAAAAATAAAATGTACAGAAGAATTAACCAATCAATAAATAGCTCTGATTTTTCCTCTTTACATTTTTAAGCACAAAATGTTAAAGATTATCTTAACATTTCGAAATAAGATCATAGTTTCATCAATTTCATAAATGGGTTTCTACGACGGCAATCACAGGGTTTCTACGGCGTCAATCACAGTTTCATCATTTTTCGTTCTCAAGAATCAATAGCAATCACAAAAAGATAGAGGACAGTGTGGAAGAAAGCTTTTACCTTTGATTGAGTGGGTGAAAGATTAACCGTGTTCTTCTTTTCCTGCGGCCGTTCTTCTGTAAGTAGAGAAGAAAATGCTCATAGCCTTCCCAAACATAACTATAAATACTGAAACCCTACCACACGGTCAATTTCCAAGCCGCCCCTGTGTCACACGGTCCCTTAGTGAGCCGCTCCATTGGAGAATCGGTCTCCTAGCTAGCCGTCAATCCATACGGTCACTTAGAGCAACTCCCAAGTTACATACGGTCACTTAGAGCAACTCCCAAAACAATTAATGTACACGGTCACTTACGAAGCCGCCCTCTGTCTCACGGTTACTTAGTGAGCCGACCCATGGAGAATCGGTCTCCTAACTGGCCGTTGTTCCATACGGTCACTTAGGTGCGCTGCCAAGTTGTATACGGTCACGTAGAGCAACTGCCAAAACATTAAAACGGTCAACTGGGTGGTCGTTTCAGAGATAAGCGTCTTTCATCGACATCGTATCTCGTGATACGGCCACCCAACTAGACGCAACAATTATTACGACCTTCTATGAAGCCGTCTCTCGTAATACGGTCACCCAACTAGACGCTCAATCATACGTATCGTTAACTGAGCGCATTATATTTGGCGCTCATTCGGATGAGCGTATAGTTCCACGCTCTTCTAAGTGAACAACAATACAACATACGTTAGGATAGCTAACCGTCCATGTTATATTCTGCCCATTAAGAGAACGCCTTGTATCATACTGCTACCAAGAAGAGCGTGCGAGTAAAATTTGCTCTCCTACCGTTGTGATTTTTAAGCCAAAGACCAAACAAAATTTGGTTTTTAGTCGATAGGGTAGTCGCACCGTTACAGTTGCCCTTAGAGGAGGAAATAATCATAGAAACCGCTTGTTTAATAATGATAAAATGTAACTCCTGTTTCTGAACAAAGACAACTTGGTTTCTACTGTACCATATTCACCACATTGAAGTAGCTAAATATTTGAAAGAGCCATGAACGGTAAGACATTTACTCATGTGGGTAACCAGTAGCTTAACCAACCTCGGAGAAGTTCTGGATAGTGGCAGTTCTAATATTTAGAGCACAAGCAAATCAAACTCTGCACACAACAAGACAGGTTCCATAGACTATGCATCAAAGTTTCAACTTCAATCACACATAGGGGACAAAGAGGAGAATCAATACGTTCTATGGTTAGGAAGCTCCCTAGTAGGGATGGCATTATTAGCACATTTTCAGATAAAAAGATGAATTCGAGCTGGAATTTTTCATGTTGAAATCAAATTCCAGAAAGCTTTCAGAGGCTGGGTGGGGTCTTATTCCTCGACGCAAATGATAAGCATATTTAGAAGAGAAACTCCCATACCTAGGGCAGACCAGATTTTGCTAAATGAGTGGACAAAATAGGCATATACTTACGATGGTGTAAATGGGCATAAAAACAGGTTAAAATAGTTTAAATTGGACGTACGAGTGTGTAAATGGGCATAAAAACAGGCTAAAATAGTTTAAATTGGACGTAGGAGCCAGCTAGACTGGACGGGTAACAAGACACCCACCTTTCCATGTGGCTATGCTTCTGTCCAACCCTTATTAGCAGTGATTGAGCCATATTAAGACAAGTAGGGTCTCTACATCCTACTTGTATTTGAATTTTAGTGTTAATGGGCATGAGTGTTTTTGTCAGTTTTAGTCTGTTGTGGGATCAAAAAAGGTAAAATGATGTAAATCAGTTAAGTCAAAGACCTTAAAGGCGGAGTTTGGATTGGGAGTAGGTTTTCCAAGGTTCTAGATTTAGTTATCACACAAGGGGTCAATAAAATAACCATTTTTAATAATCTATGGAATAAAAAACTTTTTTTTTCTCATCTAGGGAATGAATGCATTTCCAAGTTCAATAGGCATCATTGGTGTAGGAAATATTTATAGTCTATTTGGATATCAAAAGTATAAGTGTCTGCTTCTTCAGAAACAGAAGATAATCTCAGAAGTCAGAAGTAAAAATATTTTACTTTATAAAAAGTTAATTTTTTTTACTTTTAGAAATCATTTTAAAATTATATTTTCAAACTAAATTATAACATTTTTATTTCTAGAAGTCTAAAAGTTACTTCTAAAGTGGTATTCAAACATGCTATTAAATGTTTGTATAATAGAAATAGAAGTCAATTCTAGAAATTAAAAGCAAAAACAATTTACTTCTATAAGTCATCTTGAAATTGTGTTCCCAAACTAATTTCTGGCTTTTCTATTTAATCAAGTCAAAAAAAACTTCTGAAATGACATCCAAACACCTTCTTAGACTTAAAGAGATAAACCAGGAAGAGAGTCAGTAGATTCAACACGTGCATTTCTAACAAGCATAGCTAGGTTGTTCAATTCAGTATTTTTATAACCAATTCCACGTTCAGCTTTAGGCTTGTATGTTGATATTATATAAATATCCATACTTAACAATTTTTAGGATTTAAAATGCAAAAAATTAAATTAAAGGCAAAAAATTTTAAAAAAATATCGAGCTCAAATTATGAAAAGTTTATTTATATTTATTAAGCGCCTCATACACAACTTTCATTATATGATTAAATAAATGGGATATGTTATATCTTTACATGCAAGTACAAAAAATATCGTCAAAATATGTGAAATTATTTCAATCAAGGAGGGTGATTTCCCAAATCGAAAATGAAGATTTTAAATTTTAATAAGTATTTTTATAATTTGATTATTATTTGAAATATTGAATCTTGAACCTAATATACTTAAAGTATAATATATTGATATAATTTTTGTCGTTTTAAGTCTAGATAATATTTTTTTTTCTATTTATTTTTATAAAATTTACATCTCAATTCTTTCAAACCAAAATAGTGATTACATGATTGCTTACAAGAAAATTAAAAGCATCAAAATACAATATAGTCAAAACCTAATTACAAATGGAGAAATCAATTACATGTAAATCGCGAGAAAGAGTTATGAACCACAAAGATATCCCATTTTTGCATAAACAGTAAATAAGAGTGATGGTGTAATCCAGAATCAACTCCGATTATTTAAACTGCTTTTCTTCTTTAATAATAGATGCTGAAAACTGAAAGGAGTGTTTTTCCCATAATCTTGTAAATCCAAATAAACATGGATTCCCTAAATCTAGTATACTGAATATGAATTTTAAAATATGTTTAATGATTCGATACTAGCAAGTCACGAAACATCATGAAGATTTGAAAGAATTAGTATCAGAGCGAAGAGAAAATCCCCCAAAAGACGATGAAAAAAAACCCGCCCAAATAACGAATAAATGTGTTTACAGACACCAAAAACAACATAATTAAAATTTAAAACTAAAAAAACAAACTAATATTCATAAAGGCTAGATCTGAGCAAGAGGTTGACGGAAGTTGAGATTCTTTTTCTTTTTCAGGAAGAGAAATGAGAGATAAAGAGATTCTAAGTCCAGATAATACTGGACAATTGATAATAATAATGATTTTAAACAAAAAAGTTTCAATTATCAATATTTTAAAAACAAAAGACTTGACAATTCATCGCATGAACCACACTGGTTATAGTGGAGAATGGGACGAGGGAAAAATTGAATAATTTGTTTTTAAATTTATTATAATCTTGATTTTCTATTAATGAATAGGTTTCATTAATTATAAAGTAAAAGTTAAAAAAAAATAATTGAAGAATTGATAGGGAAAGCTATGGGATTGGGCTATCACATCCATACCCGCTTAATTACTATTATAATCAAGGATGATATCGGTTTTAAATGAGAGTTTTTGAAGCATGAATAAGATTTTTTGAAAGATATACTTACATATCAAAGCGCTAATCTGACTAATTTAAGCTCTAAACTCACCAAATATAATTATTATATGGATTTAATTTATGAAAGTAGCATCTATATGTTACATTTTATGATGAACAAAATAGAAATAATCTCAAAATTTATTCATGGTTATCCAACCATTACAATAAAAGTTTATTTTAATTCAGTTGGATAAAAATATGGAATCTTATATATATTGCGTATTGATGGTAGAAAAACTTTGTAATTATTTAGTATTCATTACCAAATTTATTGTACTAGAAAGACTGAACAATAATAGAACAACTATGTTTCAAGTACAAATTGAATTAGCCCAGTCACACACCTTCTCTCATTGATTTTCCGTTATAATACAAACACCATCCCCTTTCGTGCAACAACAAGCCAAGGATTTTTTATGATAGAATGGTAAGCGTTAGTTGTCATAAGTTAATTTTTTCTACGATTGATTTTGTGATGTAGAAGAAGATCGTCGATCGTCTCAAAGCTGAAGTTGTTGTAATGGTGGACAACATTCAATACGAGAATGTCAATTTTAATCCTCATCCACATCCATATATTCATAACACCAACCCGAACAAATGAACCTCTTCTTTTTTATTTCCACAAGGATAATTTTGTACTTGGAACAAACCAATGAAATTAGTTAACTCAGTTAAGGAAGAAAGATGTCCATTGCCAGATAACGGTGGATGCATGGGTGTACCAAGAAAAATGGCTAGAAAATCAAATATAGAATAGAAAGAGATTTTTGTGACCGTAAATTGGGATCAAACCTGTGACCTCAAGGTCAAATTTGAACTAATACTGGAAGATTTGATTAGGTTCAAGATTTTTTTGAACTTTCTGCTTTTATAGTATAAAAACATGTATATATGCATGGTTATTGTTAGCAGTTTATGAGAAAACAGAATTGAAAAAAAAAAAAATGCTGTGAAGAAGAAAGAGAGAATGTTGAAAGGAAAATCTATATGAAAGATTATACAATATTAAATGAAAGAGAATTCATTCTCTATTTATAGAAGTAACATTCTTTTGATTTAGGAGCTCGAAATTGTAGCGTTATAAACCATGTTATTTGTCTTACATAATACAAGAATATAATGACACGTTGCAAGCATATACAAAGGATTCAATACATTCAACACATGATATTTAGTATTTATTAATATCCAAAAGAAATTTTATTAAGTTTATTGAAAATATCAAAAAGTAAAAACAAGAAATCGATATCTTTGAGGATGTTTAGAAATTTAGACAATTTCATTTAATGAATTCAATTAATGATCCTATTTATAGGATGTTACAATAATTATCCACGAGAAGGGCAAAGTTGTATAATCAATAAATAATAAAAATATGAAGAATGAAAATTAGTCAATGGTCAACTAAAGTCTCAAATCTCTTGTCACGTGGTCTCATGCGATCATTTAACATGTAAATTGACAGACTGGGGAACTAAACACTATCAAGTTAGTATTTGATGTGATTTTAATATAGTGGTAAAAAGGATTCGATTCTCGGACTTTGAAGGTTGATTTCTAGACCTAAATTTTAAAGCTAAAAAAAAATAAGATTAAACAGATTTAATTTTAAAATAGATGAAAGAAAACTAGGGCTTAAGATTCCACCGTTCACCAATACTTCAGTGATAACATCTAACAATTCTTATTTTCAATTTAATCTAAATATGCCAAAGATAGGTTTTTAAAAGAATAGTTGTAAATCGTAAGCATGAGACATCAAAAGCAGTCAACCCAACATGAGTCATCAAAAGAGAACACAATTTAAGAAAAACCATTTTTTCAATTTTAATCAAGCAATTAATAATAAAAGAATTGTAAAGAAAATATAGATAAAATAGACATACCACTTAATTATTGGAAGAAAGGCTTCCTCCGTCACCCCAATGATGGTGATTAGCTCATTGTAATGGAAACGCACTCAAAATATAGTTTCATTGCTCGAAAAGTGCTTACAATGGTTAAAAGAAGTAACACAGAAGTTTTGAGACACTTAAAAGCGTTACAGTGAATGGTTCGTAGTGTTACAGGAGGAAGAAAAGGGAATATGAATAAAGATCGGACTTTTAACGCAGCAAAGAAACGACTGCTTCAACAGCTTAATAGACGACTGTTCCAGCGACACTATCAGCGAAAGTTTACTGGAGCCTTATGTTCTTCGTGTTCTTCCTCTTCGCAGCAGCAGCAGAAACTTGGTTTTTTTTTTCCTGTTTTTTTCGGTGATCTCTGGCTGCTCTATGTGAGACTTCCTTCGATTCTCTTTGATATATATAGGGTTAGTAAACCCTAGAGAGTATTCTAGATCGATTAAAACTCCTAAAACTTATCCAAATCAATCTCAAATTCCTTGTTTAACCGAAACTCACCCGGACTCCATTTTTCCGGCCAAATTCAATTTTTCTTCGCGTGAATCACTCATACTTGACGTGTTGTGTTATCCTTTGAGTGTTTAAACAATTTGGGATAGAAAGAACACGTTGAAAATCCCTTAATCTTCGGTTCAGAATCATCACCGAAGCTTCTCACGTGAAGAAAGAGTTTCCCGCCATTTTCGAATATTTGAAATTAAAGGGGGTGCCCCCAATCCAAATTGTGGGTGCCTTAATCACTTTTGATGGGTGTCTTTAACAACTTTTTGAGCCGAATTTTCCACAAATATTTATTTCTCGAAAATACCTTCAAAGACATAAAAAACCATAATAAGTACAAAAACGAACACTATCAAAATAGATAATCGAGTGCAATTTAGACACAAAAATGTGTCTATCAGTATTTGTTACAAAATAGCTTATATTAAAATACCCGAAAATAAATAAATAGTTCAACTACAAGACTGAGGATTGCTTTCAATAGGAATATAAACGTTAATCGACAACAATAGATTTTTTAGATATAATTGTAAATGTTTGTTACTAAAGGTTGATTGTTTTGAAAAAAATTGTAATTATTAGTTGGCAAGGTTTTTTGCTAAGGTATTTTAATGAATCGCCTGTAGTGTAACAAAAGACCATTGATCATCCCAAAGGTGAAGTTGATGTGAGAGTGTGAACAATTAGTGCAGATAGGAAATTACATGGATGCAAATTTGAGTCCTCGTTATGTTTTATCGCCAGTACCATTTTCCCTTTCTTCATATGTGTCACTACCTTGCTATACTACAATGCACATAATAGCAAGAATGAAGAAAAATAAGTCAATAACAGTGTATTTTTTGTAACATTTTATCAGAAAGATATACATATATACCTGTTGGAGTGAAGGAATACTTATCAAATCCAACATAATACCTATGTATGAAAGGGTTAGAGACTGAAACGTGACCGAGTGCATTTTTGTGAGCATAGTTTGGGATCAAACTTGAGACCTCAAGGATAAATTCTATCATATTTTTTCAAAGTCCCTTTGTCTATTGTAATTAAGATACCGCTGAGCATTCTGATTTTGGCTTGAACTTGAAAGTTTTATAAATATCTACATGTATGATATAAAGATATATGTATACTCATGGTTGCTGATAACAATTAATGAATGCGAAAAAAGTGAGCATACAAATCTAACATTAAGATTCACAATGCTAAAACAAGAGTTAATTCATGTTCTATTTATAAATTAACACTCTTATTATTTTGGCATTAGCCGAGGGCCTGATTCACTAGCACTTCAACATTACAATTTCCACATATCACGACAAAAAACTACTTCTTGAAAAATCACAACAATACCTAGCGCGTCTTAGATGATCTTATTTGTCTTTATTTTTCAGTCAAAAGAGGTCCAACCTAGTCGATTGTAAAAATTTGAAAATCGGCTAGGTTCAACTAATAAACTAGCTAATTTGATTATATGTTCTTTAACAAATACGTATTGTTTTTCTAAGGGGTTATTGTACTTGGGACCCTCATTCGTATTAGCAGATAAAAGGTTATTTAGTCATTATTTAAAGTAAATTAGATTTTGTAAAGTGAAATGGGTAGTAAGATAATTTTAAAACATAAAGGATACTTTATTTATTTTGATACCCACATGACATTCCTTAGATGAAAATAACCCACCAATCCCCAAATTAAAATCCACATGACCAAAATAAACCTTCTTTATTTTCTTCGATGTCCGATCATGCTCAAGTTTGTGATATGGGAATTAAAACAAAACATTTGAAAGTTTTTTTTAAACACATTACCAAAATAGAAATTTGAAATTTTTAGAGAGAGGGTTGGGAATTTTAAAACTTAGACGAGAAAGATTAATATAACCTGGATTAATTGGGGGCTTGAAAAATTAATAGGGGTCTATAGGAAATTTTAACATACTCCGTAAATTATAGAGGATGGTAAAAGATGGTGTAAATACTAGTTTATCCTTCCCTAATAACTAATCATAAAATCCTATTATACTTAATCCACTAGCCTCATTTTATTCTAAAATCAAAACCCAAAATCATTCATCCTCTCCTCTATTCTAAAACCTAACGACCCTATTTCCTCCATATTTTATTTCGAAATCAGTTAATCTTCGTCATGGTCACAAACCTTAGACCATGACGACTTATCATAAGCATGTTAAAAGTATGAAAAATCATCATGATCTTTGATTTTCGACCATGACGACTGTTTTAGGGTGAATAAGTAAATTGGAGACCAATCGTAGATACAACAAGAACTACATCTTTCTTTTTATGGGTAAGGAGAGAAAAAGAGAATCCCTTCTTTGTACTATCCATTTTTCTTTTATAGACTTTCCTTCTTTCTCACCTCCTGACATATATCTCCCTTTAACCCTTTATTATTGTTAAAGTGTCATCTACTAATTCTCAGCCTTAGCTTCTCTTATTCCTCTTATGTCCTCATATTTCCATAGGAATATTTCTACGTATTTGGGATTAAATCCTAAGCTCCTAAGGTAGTGATAAACTCAGGCCCATCTAGTAGAAATGACTCCCCTTATCCATGGATAGTCATTTTTCAGGTATCAATATTATCCCCCTGATTGTTGGGATAACCATTGGATAATCCAATAGTCAACCCACACTTCCTTAAAGTAGTTCTCTTCGACTATCTCCTCAACACGTACCTCCCAAGATCGTGCACTGGTTGGTTGGTGGCGTGCCCCACAATTTCTTCACTTACCCTACTCTAAGTAACCGTCTCTCCCTTATTCAAATAAAAGTCTTCACTATATATTTACAGTTTCTCCTTTACCACTTCATTTCTCTTTTTTACCGTGCATCTTCACCTTAGTGTTCTTGATGTCAGACGATTCCTCCAGATATTCCTCAACGGAAGAAGAGGAAGAGACATAGGGAAAAACGTCTCAAGCGAGGTCCAAGTCCAGCGGTCAGTCTAATAGCGGGCCTCTTCCCTTTCCCGATGGTACACGAATCACGCCGAATGACGACCATCTTGATTCTCATTTGACCAACCCAACCTTAATACCCTTTTTTGCGTCCCATAAATTGCTTATGAACCCGGAGGAAGGGGGTGACCTCCCCCTTCATGCTTTCAACAAGATTCCGTGAATGGGCATTCAACTCGTGGATTATCATTTTCCAACTGTAGATTTGCGCTTTTCAGCTGAAACTTCTCCGCTTTGGAAGTTTTGGGCCACGTACATGCGTTCCAACCCTTTCCATTTAGCTATGCTCCGCTCTTTAAGAATAAACGAAGCAATAGACGCCTCTCTTCATCGTGTGGTGGTCAAATATAAAAGTGATATGGATAGACTCTACTCGTTGGATCCCCTGAGTTCATACCTTTTTCTTTTTTGCCTGGGGTGAGGCAACTCCTGTATTGGAGGATGTCGTGGCTTTGATGGTGTTTCCAATTTACAAGTATCACCTATATCATGAGGCGGCCATCTTCGAAGTTATGGACGATTCAGACAGGGTTCTATGTGTTCACTTGATTGGATGTAAAAGTAAATCCCGAGAAGTCTGATCGGAGGGAAAATATTACTCCACAGTAAAGGGTGCTTGCCCTATGGAGGTGAATATCATTAGGTCGGGAAAATTAACTAAAGGGAAGTCCAAGGTTACCACTGCTTCAGAAGCAAGAGAGAAGGTCACAGCCCACCCTATTGGTGGGAAGATGATGGATGATGATATGAAGGATTCTACTGTTGTTGTACCAAGTCGATATACTCGAGGTAAATCCCTTTATGGCCACATTACCAAAGTCAGTAAGAACAAACGTGTTTCCTTCCCTTTATGGGTGAAGTATTAGGATCCAAGTCTCGTAGACGGAGAGGTTAGCTCTTCCTTCCAAAAGGAAAAGAATGCTCGTGCCGAACTAGCGGATTTTCTTCTTTATTAGCTTTGTCATGACGTTTTCGAGCACAACCCCCGATGGCTGTACTGACGTCACGAGGTATATCATTTCCTTTAGCACCCATGTTCTTGTGCGGTTTGTATCGTCAACTGGATCTCCTATGTAAAGATATTCAAAGGGTGGATGCTCGTCACATTGTTGAAACCTTTGTCACGACAAACTTCCTTCAGGCTTGGGCATGGGAGCATTTTCCAAAGTATGTTCCTTCGATTAACGATTTAGCCATTCATCGTGAGGAAAAAGGTTAAGAGAAGAGATGACACCTTCGATATAGTTCCGGCTTCTTACTATTATCCTCGCATGGCCCCGTGGCGCGGGAGAGGGAGATCATACGGGAATATTCTTAAGGAATATATGGATGTGGCTAAGGAATTCAAGCCTTTTCCTTATCACGAAGACCATTCTGGTTCTTTCCCCTATGATTTTACTACCGAGATTGCGGATGTGACCCTGAACTCTGAGCAATCTTTGGAGAGTGATGAATTTGACTCTTTCATGGTTGTATTACCTGGTTATCTGATAGACACATTTTTGTGTCTAAATTACACTCGATTTTCTATTCTGAAAGTGTTCGTTTTTGTACTTATTATGCCTTTGTAGGTATTTTCGAGAAATAAATATTTGTGGAAAATTCAGCTCAAAAAGTTGTTAAAGGCACCCATCAAAAGTGATTAAGGCACCCACGTTTATGATAAAGGCACCCCCTTTTCATTTCAAATCCGAGAATGGCGGGAACACGTGAAGAAAACTTATGATAAGGGAGTTACGTGATTTTGTGAGATTTTGAGTGTTTCTAAGTTACCCAAAGACTAGAAGAGATCAACA
>JAJJMC010031084.1:305487-331167 GCA_023531435.1 Papaver californicum
TGCATGCCTCGGATTAGGTCCCTAGATGCTCCATGCTTGTGTTATACAGTTGTTGTTTTGAAAATCTATTTTTGCAATGCTTTAGAATCAAAATAAAATGTTTTAATTGCATGATTAAAATTACTATCACTTGATTTATTGGTTAAAAGTGGAATCCTGAATCCTAGTTCTTCCCCATATTTTTAAAAAGTCATCTTTATTTTAATCTATTTTATTTTCTTTAATTAAAATTAGGTCTGAAATTAAATCTTCACAAGTCTGAGAATCGAACCTCTTTTTACCATTATATTTTATCACATCATTATCTTCCTGGTTTTACTTGGGTAAGTTCATAGTAATGTCCTATAATTTTGATCGCGTGGCTCGGCAGTTGGGATTTGAACAAGGGGTACCATTCCATTATCCAGATTCATTTTCTACCGAGGAAACTGATATTAGAGCTAGTTTCGATCGCTTTGTGTTTAACGGAGAGATACATTCTGCAGATTGATCGATTCACTTTTCTTTCTATCAACATTCATCGACGCGAGGGCTCTTTGTTTCCCCCAATTGGTATTCATTTCATTCAGAAATTCGGAAGCAGGCTTTGAATTTTCTTCTACGTGAACCAATTCCTTCGCTTACACTATTCGTGGATGACCTCAAGTTGATGCATATGTCGGGTCGTATCAGGCTGGATGGGATGGTAGCTACCAAGTTAGGTCTTATTCCCGGTTCAAAAGGTCGTCCCTTGGTTCCCTTGACTACTAGTTAGACTCCCCCGACTGATCATGAGTTGTCGAAAAAGGGGGTTAGAGAGGAACAAATGCCCCCTCCTCTACCGCAAAAAAATTCGAGCAAGGTCTAAACTCTTAGCCAGCTCCGGGCTCCTCTAATCAGGTATATTTCATGTCTGGGTCTCCCCTCTCCTTTAAAAGGATTTTTTTTTTTATAATTGTGTGTTATCAGGGTGATCTCTTTGTCGGCTCTGTTGGGCTCAAACCTCACTCCTTTATGGTTGAAAAATATCTTAACATTCCTGAAAATGAGTGGTCGCCTCGTTGTAAGGCTAAAAAAGCTAAGCGTGACGCGGGAATCCTACCAACTCCGCGTATTCTCCGGTGTGTCTTGGTTGATACTTCTCCTATGTCTCCTCTACAGGCCAAAGCTCGGGTTATCATCAGCCCGACTTCTTCCTCTTTCGTGGATCGTATGCATAGTTTGGGTGTTGGTATGTCCAGGGGTGGTGGTTCCATCTCCTCACGTTTACATGTTGTTTCTCTTAATTCTCTGGTGGCCACCACTACCCATTCTCATAATCATCCCCAGGAAACGCCTACCAGCCTGCTTGGTTCATGTAGTCGTGGAGGTTTATCTTATTCTCATCCTAGTGTATCTCAGGACCATGTGCCTTCTTGCGAAAATCTGTCTCCTTCTGGTAATTATTGTCTCTTTTGCTTTCCACGTGTCACTTTCTTTATTTAGTGTTTGTCCTTTTTGATATGGTGATAAGATATATATTTTGTTTTTCCTATTTATACATCCATTTTGCTACCATATCATATGTTTGCTTCGTGTTTTTGCTTTATTTATTATCCATTATTATTTTTTAATTCTTTTTAGGTTCTGCTGGTAGTTCGAAGTCGTCTTCGGGTTATTCTCATCCTCTTTACGATCCTTACGAGCCTTCTCATATTCGTGTGTCATCTCCTAATCTCCAACCTTTTGAGGTTAGTTTCATTCATTTTTTAGATACTCTTCTTATACTCTTTCCCCCGTAACCTTTTTTTTTTTTTTTTAAGATTATGAAAAAGCGAGGTAGCAATTCCGCATTTAAAAGGATGCCTCCAGCGTCACGAGCACTATTAAACGTGCGCGGATTGTAGGGAATAACTTTGTCCCAGCTACTCAAGAAGAAATGGACGCGACTGCCCTATTAGCTAAACCGGAAGATCTTTCCTTTTGTTACCCTTTAGTGGTAAGTGCCGACGAAGCCGGGGCGACTGAAAACCATAGATTAGTGCATGGATTTTGGGTTCCCTTGAACTTAGCCGCCACTTACAGGATGATTGTCGAGCGAAGCGGTCATATGGTGAACGAGGGTATGATTCAAGATATGAAGACTTTAGTCTTTATGAATAAAGGTTTGCTTGAAGCCGCGGAAGGGCTTTCCCGAGTTCATGATGCTCCTCCTGATGTTGGTAAGCTAAAGGAATAAGAATCTTCCATTCAAGATTGCATAGGTATCAAGTTTCCCATAGCTTGGCTAGCCCAATTACTGGGTACAGTGAAGAGCAAGTTTAATCTGCGTACAACCTCTCTAGCTCAAATCGCTGAACTTGAGCAAATCCTAAAGGGTCTGACTAACCTGGCTCAAGAAAAGAGGATTGCTCTGAAATGCTTCTTGCCAATGTTTCAACAACTACACATGAGGCTTGTGAGGCTGAAAGTGCTGTTACCCGGGTGCATGAGGACCTCGAGCAGAAAAAAGGAGATCTGGCCTCTTTTGAGGAATTCTAAGTTTATTGTCTTTCATATTGAGTGTTTGTAATATGTTTGTGCTTATCTTGGATTTGGTTGGCTTCCTTCGTCCTTTCTCCTTTTTTCTTTTGCTGACTTTTACTATGACATTTTGACTATCTTAAGTGGTTGTTTACTCTTGATATTTATTTTGGTTTGCGTGTTAGTGGCACCTGAATTTCATGATATTTTATCATAATGGGGGTTGTCTGTTTATAAATAGTGCTTGTATTGTTCTCATTTTGTTTAGTCTTTCCTGATGGCTTACCCTGCGGCAGCTGCTCTTATTCACAATTTGGAACAAAAACTATATCGCTTGATTGATGATAGAGTTGAGGCTGAGACGCGATGGGAAGCCGCATATATCGCACACAATGAATTGGCCGATCGATGGTATAAGGCGGGTCTTATCTGTCAGGCATTCACCATTCGTGATTTGGCTGTTAGTACTTATGAAACGACGATGTGTGTATACGGCTTGGCCAATGACGAGCTGAATATCACTGAATGCATTCTTATGGAAGCTAACGAGATACGTTGGCGACTTGATCAAGATATCCCTCGCACTGTTAAAATACTTCAAGTTTTCCACGTTGTTGGGATGTAGAAGTTGTAGTTGCACTCGTTTCGTGTTTTTTTTAGTCATGACTGTTATAGTTGCATCTGTAATTTATTTCATGATTATCTTGTAATTAAATGCTTCGTCTATTTTATGGACGCGTGGTTGTATCTGTCCTGGATTCCTATTTAAAGTTTTTTCTCTTGAATTACGTGCCTTGACTTGTGCGTGGTGTTTGTTCTTATTTAAGTATTATTTTTTGTCTTTGCCTTAGTATCTGCTTCCATCCCATCTTTCCCTTTTTTTAAAGGATGGCTCACGAGCTACATGGGTATACCTTGACCATGGTCCCAGTAGCCGCTACTGTCATGACCTCAGATGCGCGTAAAGAACTCGAGCGACTTCTGGTGGTGAAAGGAGAAATAAGGATGTTAACGACTCATAGATTAACTCATCGGGATGCCATGGATGCCGCTTGGGGAGATCATCATGAAAAGTTTGAACTAGCTCGGAGGGATCATGCTGATGCTCGTATTACGGGTGACGTCAATCAACTGCTTTCTGAGGCTCATGCAAGGAAGTATGCTGCCAACTCTCAGTATCAGGAGATTGTGCTGATGATGAAAGATGTAGATCGGGAGATAGAAATATGTCGTGCAATATTGGCAGATCCGGACGATTAGTTTGTGGTAATATATTTTATTGTATCTTTTTAGGGATTTGTAATTCCTATGAGCATTTGTTTTTGTTACTGTCCTTTGTTGACCATGTGGTAATAAATATTCGTTGCTTCTTTTATTTAAATTTTTCTTTGTCATTCTCATTTCCCTCATTATACACATTCCTCCCCCTTTTTTTACTCTCTCGTCTCTTTCCTTTGAGCATGTCTCTCAACTTCACGGATATACTTTGACCATGATTGTCGTGCCTTCCCTCATGGCACCGCTTGATAAGCGGGACGAATTGATGCGACTTTTAGTGCTAAAAGATGAAGTGGGGCTATTGATGACCATATGATGAGTCATCGTGCTGCCATGCGGGCTTCTTTTAAGGAACATGACGCGACTCTCAAGATTACTCGTAGTGCCAGTGCCTATGATCAGGTTCTTCGGGATGTTCATCGTTTGCATAATTAAGCAGTCACTCGGCGCTATTTAGCTGTTCGGCTGTACGATAAAGCTATTCTTATGATGAGGGAGTTGGACCGAGAGATAGAGGCTTGTCACGCGGACGATTAATCCTATAATCCTCTTGATGTTCCCTAGAATTTTATTAATGCTTATTGGTGTTTTAATGCTTCATTAAATATGGTATTGAATGTTTAGATGTACCCAACTCTCGTGTTTATTATATATTTCTTTCCTTATTTGGTTAATTTCAATCTTAATCTTTTACTGTCCTCTTGTTTTTCGTCTGTTCTGGTGTAATATATATTATCTTCCCTTTTATCAAATGGCACAGGCCTGTTTGATAACGGAAATTGCTCTATTGACTCAGATGTCTAATGTGCTGAGTATTGTGTTTGACTATTTTGATCGTGAGAATAGTATCTTTCATTCCCTCTTTACAGAAGCAAATCGTCTTTTACAAGAAACACGTCACGAGGGTCGGTTGATCCCTCCTTTATTTTTTGAACATCACCGTTATTATCGTGAAAGTCGTGTTGCAACTTACTTCCAATATCTGGATGTGTTTCGATCTTTGCAAGTGGTATAAATATCTCTCAACTCGGCTCAGGCGGCGCTGCAAGCTCTTCCTTGAGAGTAAAGATGTGATGGGATTTTTTATTTTTATTTTTATTTTTGTACACATATCTGTCGTTTTGGAGAGAGTAGTTTCCTTTGGTCACGTGCAATGTTCATCGAATTCTCTATATAATGGTACCCATTTTTTTTTTATTACGACTGATACTCCTTCTGCTCGGGTTGTTGCATCCTACTTAAAGTTAGAGATTCGTAATCTTAAATGGGATTATCCTTATGTCCGACGTGGTCAGGTACATTCGCCTTATGGATGCCCTTACAGTTATTTTTGTTGTTAGTCAGTCATTGTTTTTGCATAGTATGGATCTCTACGCCGATGCTCTAGGTTCTAAAGACGACGACTGTGCATCCCTTTTGGAATCATTCGTCAATGCTCGGGAGAAAATAAAACGTGATGAGCAAAATTTAGCTCGCGTGACTGTGTATCTGAGTCGTGTGTGAGTTTCTTTGCTTACTTTTTGTACCCGTCATAATGTTATATGAATGCTGTATATTTTCTTTTTGCTCGAGTATGTTGTGCTACTTTTTCTCCTTTTATCCCTTTTTTTTGATAGGATGCGTTGGTCCGGATGTTTAAAGTATGTTGTGTCCCCTGCCACTTGTGATTAACAAGTTTGTGTTTAGCGTAACCATTCGAATAGGGGCATCGTATCCACTGCCGCTCTTGTGACCATATCATTTGATTTTAGGCATAAATAAGATAAAACAAGAGTTTCTTTATTAAGATCAAAAACATTTTCCATAGTATTGCTCATGCATGAAACCCTTATAGCCATTTGCCATTGATGGGTTTCTTAATATTGGATCCATCCAGCCGCTTTAAGTGGTAATATCCGCTTTCGACAGTCTTTCGGATTATGGAAGGTCCCTTCCAGTTGGCTGCAAACTTCCTAGTGCTTGCGTTCCGTTGTACATGTGATGCAATTTCGAGCACTAGTTCAGCGAATTTGAAAATTCTCTCTCTAACTTTCTGATTGTAGTGGTTGGCGACGCACTTCCTGTATGCCTCAGCAAAACGTTCGACGTGAGCTCTTCTTTCCTCTATAGTGTCCAGGTGAGAAAAATGATTAACCTCGTCTGGCGTGGTTAGACTTGTCATGGAAACTCTTGCCGAAGGGATGGCGATTTATGCTGGTAGAATAACATCTTCCCCGTAGACCAAGGAATAGAGTGACGCTCCCGTTGAGCAGCGCTTAGAAATTCGATATGCCCATAATGCTAATGGCAACTGCTCGTGACATTCCTTATGATGATCATGCACGTTCCTGCTCAGGATTTTTAGCAATGTTTTGTTGGTGGATTCCACCTGGCAATTTCCCTTAGGATAGTAAGGAGTGGATGTATGAATTCAGGTGTTGTATTGTCTAATAGGTTATAAACATCCTTGTTGACGAACGACTTGGCATTATAATCTCTGATGATCATTGGAGCTCCGAACCTGCATATTATATGCTCTTTGATGAATGTGGCGATAGTTTCTCCTGCATAATCTTTCAGAGGGAATTCCTCTACCCATTTTGAACTATACTCGGTTACGGTGATGATACATTTATGCCATTTTGAGGATTTTGGGTTTATCGACCCAATTAGGTCCAGGCCCCAACTATGGAACGACCAAGATGTGATAATGCTGTGTAGCTGGGAATGGGGTGCATAGATAAGAGGTCCATGGGTCTGACAACTTAGACATCTCTTTACGTGCATTGTTGTGTCATTCTCCATGGTTGGACAATAAAAGATTCCTTCATAGATTTGTAAGAATAACTTGTTCATCCCTTGATGCTCCAAGTCTCATGACTTTTATTGCCTATTCTTTCGATAGGAATCTCATGATCACGTTACTGTAACTCCTTCTATATAGAATCCCTTTATTTATAAAAAATATGTTGGATTTCTTCTGTATTTTAAGTGCCGCTCTCTATCCCTCGGGTAATTTACCATGATGGATAAAGTCTATATGTGGTTTCTTCCAATCGTCCTTTTCTTCCACACATACCTCGTCCGGTTGTGGTTGTGCTTGGAAGTCTCTGCAACTGTCCTGGATGGCTGCTGCCATGCTTTGCCAGCACACCCCTAGTCTTTGTAGTCGTCGATATAGACGGGCACTACCCATTTGCCTGCATGACTCCTCGTGCATTTTTTTGTATTGTCTCTTCTGCTTTCTTTTTTCTCAAGTAACGTGCCAAAGATTCTACTAGTGCTCTATGATAGAGTGCGCCCCGGACCGTTATTGTTTCAGCACTTTTATCGGGATGGCACGATTTTTAGTAGTTCTTGCGAGATCCTCGAGGTATACCTTCCGCCAATCGTCTGCGTACTAGAAAGCCGCGTCTTCTCTCCAAATGCTAATTTATCACAGTTCCTTCCTCCTTGTCGTTTAATTGAATCTTGGACGTAAGCGTTGCTAATGTATCCGCGTTCCTGTTGGAGCTCCTCGATGTGTGTTCAACCGTGATCAATCCCATTTCATCCATTAGGCTCTATGCTTCCGCTCGGTATGGTGCTAAATGCGCCTCTCTTACTTGAAATTCGGCGTTTACTTGGCTGATAATTAACTTGGAATCTTCTGACTTCTAAATTTCCGAGGCTGATTTCCTCGACCATTCTTAATCCTAGTATCAGTGCTTCGTATTCGGCCACGTTATTGCTACAATGAAAGTCCATCTTGAAGGCGTAGGATAACAGTTCTCCTATGGGTGTCTCCAATACGATGCCAACTCCCTCAAATTTCTCGTATGGGGACCCGTCGAAGGACATAATCCAGGCTTCTCCTTCTACTTCCGCTACTTCTCCTAACATATCATCGTGGGTGGACGTATCGTCGCTTCCGGGAAAAGAAGCCAAAAGGTCGACAATTGCTTGCTCCCGGACGCCTCTGGGCTTTTGATATTTGAGTTCAAACTCGGATAGCTGTAGGAGCCATCTTGCGGTCCTTCCCGCTTAGATTGGCTTTGTCGCAAGATATGCGATCGGGTTTGCCTCTGCAACGATAATTGTTTCATGCATCAGAAGGTATGACCTCAACTTTTGCGTCGCGTATACAGGCTAAGCACGCTTGTTCGATTTTGGGGTATCACAGCTCGGCGTCCTTTAGAACTCGGCTAACATAGTAGATGAGTGATATATTTCCATTCCCCCTTTCTTGTGCTAAGACCGCCCCTATGAACAGGTTTGTGAAGGTGGTATAAAGATAGAGGGGCTCTCCATTGAGGGGAGGCCTGAGGACCTGATGACTGACCAAACATTGATGAAGTTTATGGAACGCATCCTGTTACGTTTTCTCCCACTCGAATTTTGTGTTTTTAGCATTGGGAGCAACGCGGTCAGGAGTTGAGCGACGCCCGGGATGAAGCGTCGTATGTATGATATTCTTCCAATGAAGGTTTGTAATTCCTTCATATCCTTGGGAGGTGTCATCATGGTGATAGCTTTTATCTTGTCTGGGTCGACTTGTATCCCCTCATCCGTCACCATGAAACCGAGAAACTTTCCCGAGGTTACACCGAAAGCACACTTTAGCTGATTCATCTTTAACTTGAACTGCGACATCTATCAAACACCCTTCTCAAATGTTCAACATGATATTCCTTTGTTCTTAATTTAATTACGATGTCGTCCACGTACACCTCTACGCTTTGGTGGAGGAGATCATGGAATATTAGTCTCATCGTCGTAGGTGGCCTCAGCGTTCTTAAGCCCAAAGGGCATGACCACATAATAAAAGTTATCGTATCGTGTCTGATACGCTGTTTTGAGTGCGTCCTCAACAGTCATCTTGATATGATTATAACCGCTAAACCCGTCAATGAATGAGAAAATCCTGTGTACGTTCGCGGCGTCTACTAAAACGTCTATACGCGGCATCGGAAAAATCATCCTTCGGGCATGCTCGTTTGAGGTCTCGATAATCCACACAACAACTAATACTTCCTTTCTTTTTTACAACCAGTACGACGTTAGCCAACCACATGGGGTGTTGTATAGGTTTATGAATTTAGCCTCCAATAGACGCTCGACCTTTTCTTTTAACGCTAAGGAGGTTTCTTGCGGAAAGTCCTGGCTTCACTGTTTGACGGGTCGGAACTCGGGTGAAACGCCAAGATTATGAGGGACAAGGTCACAATCAATGTCTGGCATATCGTCTTACTTGAAAGGAAACACATCCTTGTACTCTATTAGCAGTCCGACCAGTGCGTCTCTTTCTTTTTCATTCAAGTTTTTACTTATTTTGATGAGTCGATGTTCGTCCCATGTTCCTATATTTACCTCTTCCATTCTGTCTATAGTCATGTCTTTTAAGACGCGCTACTCTTTTGTTTTTCTTATGTTTCTTTCGGTCGGGTCCGAAAGTGATTCGGTTTCTTCAGCTAGTCCTGAGGGTGACTCCAACATTTCTTGATAAATAAAAGCTAGAATGCACTCGTGCTCATACTCGGGAGTCCCCTCAGCTGGTTACTATAAGCGGTATATATGCCCTCCTTCTGGCCTCAAAACCCTTCGGAACTGAGAACTTCCTTGCAATTTCTGTTTCTGGGGGGCCCCCCCCCGCCGCGGCTAACCGTCATCCAAGGCGGGATGAATAACGATTTTACAGTTTTTTTATTGGTGGTCGATTCGTCCTTCCACTTAGGTAGCGGTGTAAGCATGGTCGCTAGCGTTTCTTCCACTTATTTTGGAATATCAAGAATACAACATCCACTATGTATACTTCTTCTGATCCAAAGGGTTATTGGTTGCTGCGATCTGATATTATTTTCCTCTCATGTTTGTCTTTATGCACTGGTGATAAGTTGGCGCCACAACTTTGTGTTTGAGCAACCATCCTCGCCTAGCAATACATGAAAAGTCGTATCATATTCTAACACATAAAATGGCGTGAGACCCTTTACCGGACCAATCATCATCATTAGGCTGACAACGCCTATAGCGGTTTGAGTATTTCCTCCGAACCCTTTTACTGTGGTTGTGTACATCCGAATAGCCGATCGCGGTACACCCGAAATCTCCACCGTGTGGAGCGAGATCAGATTCAAGGACGCACATCTGTCAATAATGCTGTTTTCAAATGTTTCTTCTTGATGGTTGTCGTATGGTAAAGCGAGGGGAGGTGTTCTCCAGAGTAACAAATATCATCGTATGTGAAGGTAATCGCCCCCTTAGATGTCGGGCTATATGATATACCAGGTGCTATTGCTGCGGTGGCTTTTGCCGCTTCTTGAGTCTGGTTCTCGTTGAAACCTAGCGAGTCGAAAAATTGTTGATCTAGGATAATTTTAGCAAACTTTCTATCTATGCCTTCGGTATTGTCAAATCCCGAGATTTCTTCCTTTATTTCGCA
Source organism: Papaver californicum (assembly GCA_023531435.1). Lineage (NCBI taxonomy): Eukaryota > Viridiplantae > Streptophyta > Magnoliopsida > Ranunculales > Papaveraceae > Papaver > Papaver californicum. The sequence continues at coordinate 315,647 of JAJJMC010031084.1, forward strand.
CGCCTCTTCTTCTACCGGTTCCCAGGGTCTCCATATGTCCTCCAGTGGGTTGTGTGATAGCATCATAACCTGATGATTGGGGAGAGGATTTTCGTTGATTGCTTGGCTTCCCATCTTAATTTCTCCCGCGTTTCTCTTTCGATGAAAGATACCGCAAAGAGAGAAACACTCCTGAGTTGGGTGATCCACTCGGCGATGGTAATGGCAGTATCTAGTATTGTTTTTGTCAACCTTATTGATATCCACAACCAAAGGTGGTAATGTCACTTCCTGATTCGCCACCTACTTTTCAAGAAGGCCGATGATTTGTTCTCGGGTACACGGTATGGGCGGTAATTGATGTAGATCCATTCTAGGCCCTCTGTTACCTCACCCTGCATTATAGGGATGAAACACGGCAGGCCTTATCACGTCGGGGTTAATAATAGCGCGACCGCTGAATACTGCTACAGACGCGATATTGACCGAATGTTGCCACGTGTGATCCATATTACCTAGGATCAAAACGTCCGCGCAGTCTTTTATTCTGGATGCCGCTTCCCATAATTTTACGAACATCTGGAACTTGAAGTTGGAAAGATTTCACTTGAACATAGGTGTCATTCCGCGCATACATATTTCCACTAGAGTTTCTTCCTTGTTGTCTTTATGACACTCGAGAGAGAGCTACCGGAATCGCGTAATGAATTTTCCGATTTCTTTCCCTATTCTTTGGTTACACCTGCTGAAATTAATCATCGTGACCTTCTTCTTTGTTGAATGAAACTTTCTTAAGAACATCATACTCAGTGCTGACCAGGAATCTATGCTTCCAGGCTTTAGGTTATCATACCAGGTGAAATTTGTATCTGATAGAGACTTAAGGAATTCTCTTAGGCAGAACTTTCCGTCGGATGCGTACGCGTTCATCGTTGAAAAAAATCGATTAAGGTGTTCTCGAATGATTCCCCGTCCATCATAGGTCTTGAACTTAGAAGATATATACTCTTCCGGGTACTGATACTCGACTACCTCGACCGAGTATGGGGTGTTCATGGAATCATAGCTATCGTGCTTGACTACTCTGTAATGTTCTTCCAGGTACTTGGCGATCCTCTTGTACCTCTCCATCTGGTATTTTCCTCGTAACCACCGCTTCTTCTTCCGCTTGTCTCATAAGCTTCCGAAGTTCCTGTTGACGCCGATTGTGCCCTTCTATCTCAGTTTGCATATCCTGTAAAGTTTGCTTCTGTTGAGTATCCTTCTTTGGTTGCTGTTTATTCTTGTTGACAAGTGTCTCTACCTTTTCCGCGTGAGCCGTTTGTACGATTGGCGTGTTGACGATGGATTATCTTGGTTGCTCGTCGTTACCAATTGCATCTTCTATTATTACTTCGTCGTTAGTATGTTGGTTGGGTGGCATAATTGGAGTGTCTTTCCCTGAGTGCATCTTGCTAGACTGGAGACGAGCCTCCCAACTGTGGTCGCCAAATTTTTAGGGTGAATAAGTAAATAGGAGACCAATCCTAGCCACAACAAGGACTACACCTTTCCTTCTATGGGTAGGGAGAGAAAAAAAGGATCCCTTCTTTGTACTATCCCTTTTGCTATTATAGACTTTCCTTCTTTGTCACCTCCTGACATATCTCTCTCTTTAACCCCTTATTATTGCTAAAGTGCTATCTATTAATTCTCACCCTTAGCTTCTTTTCTTATTCCTCGTCTCCTCATATTTCCATAGGTATATTCCTAATTATTTGGGCTTAACTCCTAAGTTCCAAAGGTAGTGATAAACTCAGGCCCATCTAGTAGAAATAACTCCCCTTATCCATGTATATTCATTTTTCTGGTATCAACAACGGCTTTTATTTTTCATTTTCACTGAAGACGAAAAGTATGTTAGGGTCGCATCGGTTTTCACCTTAAACCATGACGAACCTGAATAGTTATTTTCACTGAAGATGCAGAGTATAACTAGTTTCGTCATGGTAATATTTAGGGTCGTCATGGTAATATTTATGACCATGACGATTTTCCATAGCCTGGTAAAGTTGCAGGAAAGGGAAAGGGTCGTCATTGTTGGATGGTGCGACCATGACGACCTATGAAAAATCGTCATGGTAGTAACCTTACGACCATGACGACTCTTTCCATGTATCTTTCCTTTCCCACAATGATTCGACGGTTTTAATCAAAAATTCGACCATTCGTACATATTGTTAGTTTACCAATCAATTTTGAACAAAGAGTTCTTTATTTTAAGCATCAGAATCACTCATCTCTCAAACCTTAGTTTTCAATTTTTTTCCCCTCCAAATGCCCCTCTTCTTCTCCAATCATAAAACAATATTTTTTTATCTAATTTTAATCATAATCATAATTTATATAATTAATTAAATCTAATTAATTAACTAAATTAATCATGTATTAGGACTAATTAAATGAGGATATTTAACTATTTATAAAAATATATGGATAAAGGATAGGGAGATATTCCTATTTTGTCTTTTCCTAAAACCCCTATTAATTTTTCGAAACCCCTAATTAAACCGGGTAAAATAACTACTGTATCATTAGAATACAACCGATGTTATGAGATTAAGAATATGCACAACGGGTAATAAGTAGGGCCATATTTACCTGATAAAAGTCGGTGATTGGTATGTTATACGCTATTTATAATACTTTGCTAAACTATAACGACATATATATATACCATTATGGTTAAGCAATTTTTGTATTTGATTATAGGGATTATAATCATTATACTACTCAACGGGCTGTTTTAACGCACATCAACTAATTTCACACTGTTTGAAACATTGTACCGTCACCATGTTTAAACATACTTCCTTTGTTCCTCGTATTTGACCTCTTTTAAATTTACACAATTACTAAGATAAAGAGAAAGATATAAATTTTTAATGTTTTTTTTTATTTCAAAATAACACAATTCACCTTGTTTATTTTGAACAATTCAATTTATTGGAAACTAAATTTCAAAATAAAAAAATCAATTAATAAGGAACATAAAAAGTATTTTTATTGTTATGCAATATTAAACACTTCCTTATTTAGTGTTTTAAACTTCAATCACAACATTTGGCCACTGTGGTTAACGCCCAAAATTACTATTTTCGATTGCTTTGTGTAACATTTTGGGAGAATATATACATGTCTGCATTGTGGATACTTTAAGCCAAACACACGGAGAAAAAAAATATATACGCAAAGACTGATAATCACAAGCACGAGCAAAGCAAAGCTAAGCATGAACAAGTATTTTCTCGACATATGCCAACTGACAAGGGGCAGACCCAGCTGAAAGCATGGATGTACAGTAATCCAGCTAGCTTTGAAGTCTAAAATTTTAATGAAAGTGGGCTTCTAAGCCCATTTATACATATTTCCTTTCTCAAATTTTTTTTTGCTTCCCCATAGTCAGGTTTCTAACTCCTTATGTCGTACAAAAGAAATGGTCCCAACTTTTTATTCTCTTTTTTGTTTGGTCTAACTTACCAATCTCACTTAGCCCCACTTCCCTCATAATTTTCGTACTCTCATCATGAACCGCATTTTCTTTCCTGATGGAAAAAAGTAAATAAAATGAAACTACAGTAAAATCTGTATTTTGTTGAGTTATTGACGGACAACGGGGACTCTAGTACGGTAGATACTACATACTCGGTTGTAAGGCCAGAGGTAGATATGGGCAAGTGATGATGTTGACATCGGTTGTAAGGCCAGAGCTAGATATGGGCATGTTTGTCAACCAGTACTAAAATTTATTGGTGTACACTTAATTATAAAAAACTAAAATTTGGCCAATAAACTTCAGCCAATTTTGGCCTTTTGGACTGCAATCTGTATGCTATATGTGGCAAAATGCTAAGGCTCTCTGCTCAGAAGCTACCTTTCCATTCATGGTTACTGACTTGCTGTTACAATGAATTCGCATTACAATTCCACCCACACATCTTTTTTAACTTTTTTTTTTCTTTTGCTATCACTGTCTTCTACAGTACAAACTGTACTGTACGTATACTCTTCTTCCTTTTCCATTTCACTCCTCAGATAATTGCATTTTGTTTTTCTAGGAAAAAAAAAATGAAGAACTCAAACTCTTCAATGCTTTCAAGATTACTTGCTCAAATGGAAACATTAAAACAACAAAAGAAGAATAAAAAATGGATGTTTATATCACTACTCATCTTAGTTTCATCATCACTACTTGTTTTAACTTCAATCTTAGCTTCTTCTTCTAATAACAATCTCAATCTCATACACAATTCTCATCATCAAACACCTATAATAAAACCCACTTTTGTAGAATCAAAACTATCAATATTATCAACATCAACAAACCCAGTACCAAGATTAGCTTATTTAATCTCTGGGTCAAGTGGAGATGGAGAAAGTATAAAAAGAGTTGTCAAAGCATTGTATCATCCATTTAATCAGTATGTATTACATTTAGACCTTGAAGCTTCAATAAGTGAGAGATTGAGTTTAGTTAAGTTTGTTAAAGATGAAGCTATTTTTGGGGAGATTGGTAATGTTGAAGTTGTTGGTAGAGCTAATTTGATTACTTATAGAGGACCAACTATGGTTAGTAATACACTCCATGCTGCTGCTATTCTGATGAAGAAAGATGTGGAGTGGGATTGGTTCATCAATCTTAGTGCTTCTGATTATCCTTTGGTTACACAGGACGGTAACTAATTGCACTTCCTTTTACTTTTTCTGATTGTTGCTATTTCTTCATGTGGTAGTAGTATTTCTGTTTGATCAAAGGGGGGATTGGGGTTTTCAAAGTAGATCAACAAACTCCTTGGGAAATGAAATGAACATGCTGGGTTGCCGTAGACACCACGGTCGAAATGTGGTAGCTGGCAGTTGTTTATGGGTCTTAGTTGCCGTAGGCGCCACAAACTCCATGTTAATGTGCATTATGATCTGTTCTTTGAGAGTTTCCTCTCTGTGCGTTTCAAATTAAGAACAAATGAATGTTGCGTACAACATTTGATTATGTTTTTTTTTTAGTTTCGATCCGTCAGCTAGGTATAGTTATGTATAAGGCTGCATTCATATACTTAGAATGTGCATTAGTCGGGTTTCCTCTGTATGAGTTGCCAATTAATAAAGAATGAATTTTGCATTCGCGTTGTTACACATTTGAGGGAACTTTTCTTGATGTGGGTTTTGGTGTTCCGGGTAACCGGTTAAGTAGGATCTACAATATCGTTTAGGTTCAGGAAATGGTGTCAAGTTTAATTTAGTATCTATTTGTATGCTTGGAACAAGTTAATGGTTTTATATCACGAGGTATGCTCCTTGAGTGCTGCTTTTTTATTTCAGAAATGAGGTTTTCGGTGTACTTGAATTACTATTTCATTGTTCCCTGGCGAGGATTGCAGAATTACCTAACCTTTATGCCAATCACTCCACCGTCTATGGGCTATCAGTCTTACTTCTTAAGATTGAATGAGAAAAATGCTGAATTTGCGAAGTAATTCCCACTTCTTAAATGCTTTAACTTGTACTAACTAATTTGGTTTGTTTTGGTCTTTGATGTTCGTTGGATGTCAGATCTGCTTCATACCCTTGCAGCTATGCCAAGATACCTTAACTTTCTTGAGCATACGAGCGACATCGGATGGAAAGAGTATGTGCACTTCATCTCAACTATTAATAAAATTTTCTTTAATGTATATGGGATCTGAAAGAGAGAACTGCAACACCTTAACTGTTCTTTGGCTGATTTGCTACAGGGCACAGAGAGCCCAGCCAGTGATTATAGATCCAGGTTTATATAGCTCACGGAAGTCGGATGTGTTTTGGGTATCAGAAAAAAGAAGTCTACCTACAGCATTTAAGCTGTTCACAGGTGAGCATTTTCACGGCAGGTTAGAGTTATGGTTGAATTATCCTGTATGTCTTAAACTCTGGATCTTGCACCTCTAGAAATGTTCTGTAAGTATTTTAGGACAGTTAAACTAAAACCACTCAACTTACTGACACTAGTTAACCAAGAATGTAGATTGCTACCTGTGATATCAAATCGGTCTTGTTTCTGCGTCATATACATAGCGCATTGTCATAGTTAGCAGCTCAATATCAAGGTCATCTTCGATATCGTCACTTGTCAGCTGCTGGTTTTGTCACAGTATTACGAATTCCGACCCAATGTTCGATTTTCAGCGCCAAAGTTAACTATTTCACTGGGCAATATATAATGGAACATCAATTTTAGGATAGATTACAAAATAATGTCACTTAAGTTTAACTATAATTTGTGAAAATTGTTCCTGTCAGGATCTGCTTGGATTATGTTATCTCGCCCGTTCCTGGAGTTTTGCTTATGGGGATGGGACAATCTCCCAAGAACTATTCTGATGTACTATGCCAACTTCCTTTCATCACCTGAAGGTTACTTCCACACTGTGATATGCAACAGTGAAGAATTCAGAAACACCACAGTAAACCACGATCTGCATTTCATATCTTGGGACAACCCTCCCAAACAGCATCCACACTTCCTAACCATGGATGACTACCAGAGGATGATCAGCAGCAATGCTCCATTTGCCAGAAAGTTTGGTCATAATGAGCCAGTTCTCGACAAAATTGACTCGGAAATCTTGGGTCGTACTCCTGATGGGTTTGTTCCTGGAGGTTGGTTTAATTACAAAGATAATAATACAAACTCGAGTACTCCACATTATGATGTTTCACATGCAACTAAACTCAGACCTGGACCAGGCGCAAAAAGGCTCCAACGACTCATCTTGGGTTTGTTGTCAGCCGAAGATTTCCATAAGAAGCAGTGTAATTAAACAGTTGGTATGGGGGGCAATAAGGTTTCCCTGATATATACTGCAGCGTAAAACATCTACCACGGAGAAGTCACCTCCGTCCGAGCTAAAATCTCTAGTGTTTTATCAATAAGCTGTGAAAGACATTCGGTTTTCCGGTTTGTGTATGAGAAATGGGAATATCTAAACTATTCATTTCCCCGATAATCTTTCCAAACCCAAAAATCCTCTATAAACCTGGATTGATTTTTCTATGATCTTTCTAAACCATCTTCTTGTTTTTTCCAACTACAAGTGTTAGTTATTATTAGAACCCTTATACATGGGCTTACACTTCCAATAGAGGGATTTTTCATGTGAAGATAAAATAAGATCATTAGATATGAATTTCAAAAACCTCTTATCCGTTATATTTTTATAATGGTTAAACTATCATTGTTTAGTTAATAATTAATCTATTTGATTAAACTAATAATATTTAATCTAAAATAATGTTATACTTAATCAAATCAAATCAGATTTTTATATGTGTTGTTTTTGTGGGAAGAAAAAGTAGAGAAAAAATAGAGAACTTTTTGGAGATTTTTGAAAAACCCTAGATTTTGATTCACTCAACCAAAATGAGTGATTCTAGTGACAAATTTGTGGTTGGTGAATCCTTGTATGATAACCAAACCAATTTTACATATCCATTGATGGAGACCCAACTATGGATGATCTCTTGGATGATAGAGAGGTTTTAACTCAAAGTGGTGATGGTGAATCTCAACCAAATGGAGAAACTAGCCGTCAAAGTGAAGATTCAATGGCCGAGAGTAGTCAGGTATACCTATAACTTAAACTCTTGGTCTTTTTACGACTCAAATTTGATGAAATTACGTAAAAAAAATATGATTTTTTTGGTGATTCGGGCAGGTTTACGGTTAGGTTTTCTTCTCGAACCCAACCATACTTATTTACGGTTGGATGTTCATCCTAAGCTAACCGTAACTGTATTTTCATGGCGGAAACCCAATCGTAACAGTTTTACGGTTGGATTTTTAGCATCGAACCCAACCATAACTCATTATGTGCATGAGTATTTATTGCTATTTATTGCACCAGTTACGGTTGAGTTCGACCAAAAAGATTCAAAACGTAAATAAACTTACGGTTGGTTTTGAGTTTTGATTTGCAACCATAATTCGTTATGTATGTTTTTTTTATGGTTAGATATGAAAGGAAAATCCAACCGTAATTTGTACTACGGTTGGGTCCGATGCTCATATTATAACTGTAAATTGATGTTTCTTAGTGTTTTATTGGCTAATGATTTGATATTTTTTGTTCAACGTGAGATTGTACCTCACCCGATGTATGCTCAGCCTCCTCCAAATGATGTTCTAACTGAAGATACTACATATCACTCTTTGAACGACTTGGTAGGTTATAGATAAGTTGTTAATTCCTTTAGACAATATTGCTAAGTCTTTTTTTTCTTTCTAACTTTGTGTTCTTGGACCATGTAGACATGGGAAAAGAAAGACGATGCAAAGCAATGGGCTAGAGAACATGGCAAACACATCATTTCTCCTTTGTTTAATTTCCAACTTGAAATTTGTGTAAATAAGTCATGATTTCTACACAAATTTAGCTATACAAATCTTGTTGCACTTGAAATTTAGATAGACCAATTTAAGATAAAAACTTTCTCATTCATTCTAACTAAATTGAGCAACATTTATCCATTAACTCTTGCATAAACTAAGAACAAAGTTCAAACTAAAACTCAAAAGATTAATTCGTCGCAATAAGTTATAATCCACCGACAAAAACAACCAAGTTCGATATAATTTTGATATTGAAGCTAGCATTAAGGATAAGGATGAGGAGATTCTTCAACATGAGTATTATGACCACCACGACGATCTCTTTTTATGGCCGTGCTACCACGACCACGAGTACGATATCCAGCACAACCACGACGACCACATCCTTGGCTTCATCATGTGTATCTTCATCACTAGGTTGCAGCTCAGTTTGGCTAGTAGTTGCACCTCTTGGATCCGCTCTACTCCTCTTTAAGCTCCGTTCCGATTCATTGTCGTTTGATTCATGCCTATGAAGATAACAAATATTAATATAAGAGAATGCGTAAAAAAATTTGCAGTTAAACATTGAAATTTACCTAATAAGTTACTTGAAGAAGACCAGTATTCCCAGAAATCTCAGTAAATCCAACCCTCGAAGCTTTTCTAAGGTTGGAAAGTAGGTAAGCGAAGGTGGCAGTGCCCCATGAATAATCATGCGTCTTCTGGAGATCCTTTAACCACTGTAGAAATTGAGCATTGACCCTATTTTATGAGTTGTCAGCGAAGAAGATGGTACCAAGCATATACAACAGATACGCTTTGGATGTACGCATAACTCTAGTTTCATCTATCACGACCCCATCCTTTTCCAATTGCAGGGTTCATCCAAACTTCTCCCTCAAACTACGCAACAAGATCTTCTTGGTCATACCTAAATCTTTCTTCGTTGCTTCACCCGGTTTATCTCCAACAGCCAGTTTAAACTCTAACTCGGTTTCTGTCCTCTCATATCCAAGTGTGTCTTTAACAAGGACACAGAGATCACTCCAAGACATGTTGTTGTCAAAATCTTCATACACAACTTTTCCTTCAACTTCTAAGTCAAGAATGGACTTGACATCATCCGGCGTTATTGTCATCTCGCCGAATGGGAGATGAAACGTATCTGTTTCAGGCCAATAACGTTCCCTGAAGGCTGTGCAGGTAACACTGTCATATTCCACCATAGAATTGGTAACTCCGGGAGCTAACCCTATATCATTTACGAGATCATGAATGACTTTACATTCTTCAGCTAACGGCCAATGTTGATCCCTTTGAAGAACCAATTTCTTCACGGTCTGTATATGATCCTACAAAGAATAAAAACAATCTTTTTAATCAAAATCATACCAACAAGTTATAACTTGAAGTTAAACAAAGAAAAATTTAACAAAACAAGATAAGTTTTTAGATTATTATTCTAGTCTCAGCAACTTTGGCAGTCCATGAATGCGGACAACCAAATAATATTGCAGACTTATCTGGGGCCTCACCTCCAAAGTTTACCATTCTTCTTCTTAGGCAACAACACGTCTTTGCCTTTGGGAATATGCTTGCCTTTCGGTGAAGGTTTCTTCCCTGGCTTTCTTTCCTTCACTTGAGGTTGAGGCAAAGCAACAACAATTTGTTTACCTTTTCCTTGATCGACAAATTGTGTTCTCCGTCCGTCGCTTCTTCATCATGACATTCTTCCTCTTGTGGTGGTTCTCTAATTACAAGTGCACCTCCACTCACCACCGGTAGATCTTCTTGTCTAGAGCTACCACTCCTACCTCAAAATTCTTCTTCTTCTTCTCGTTCTTTATCAAGCCTCAATTATCTACCCCTAAATGAACTTCGTGGCGAGGGGTGGGAGTGAAATCAATTGGTATTAAAATATTACCCCTCTCGTTCTTGGGTTTTTCCCTATCCTTATTCCTACAACATACAAGCAATACAAATTGAAAGCACAAGTTAGATAATTTTCAAACAATTCAATACAAACAATAAAAAAATTGAAAATTCAGAATTTTTTATGGTTGGGTTACACATATCGAACCCAACTATAAATAAATTTACGATTGGTAAATGACATTCGAACCCAACCGTAAATAATCATCAAAAAAATTTGAATTACCTAGGAAAATTTACAGTTGGTAATTGATAATCGAACCCAATCGTAAAATACTTACGGTTCGAAAAACCCAAACGTAAATGTCAATTTTCTTTTACTGCAAGTGAATTTACGGTTGGAATTGAGAATCGAATCCAACCGTAAAATTTCATCTTCATCTTCTTTATTCAAATTTACGGTTGGGTTTTAAAATAACTTAAACATAAAATAAAATAAAATCCCAGTTACGTTTTGGTTCCCAACCGTAAGTTCTTGAGAACTTATATATACGGTTGAAATTTGAACAGAACCCAACCATAAAAAATTCTGGAAACCTAATATTTTTTTTTGAAATCAATCATTCTAACACATTACAATCACAAAAAGGAGAAAAATATCATGGGTTCTTGTCGAATCATACCTCATATACACCATTTTGTTGGGTTAGGGAGTTTGATTGGCTTCACCACTGATTTGTTCTTTAATTTCTTAATTAGGTTGGTTTGAATCGTTTGATTGATTTTGATTCAAATCACTGCTACCTTCTATACCTTTAGTAAAATTTGTCATCTTTACTATAGTGTTTGATCAACGATTTTAAATTTTTCGAATCGATGAATAATCGAAGACGATGAATTTGATGGAGAAGAAAATGGAGAGATTACGGTTGGGAGGGGTTTGGAAATTAAAAATGAAATAGATAGTTAGGGTTTTATTTTTGTTTAGATTTTAATAAATTAAAGGATAAATTAGACTTTTTATAAATTGAAGGGTAATATAGACATTTACTGTTGTCATAGGATAATCCCATATTCTATTGGGTTACCCTTAAACCTAGCCTCTCTATTAGAAGGGTAAGCCCCTATACGGGGGTTCTATTATTATGATGGAGTATTTCAAGATTCTCCCTGTGGAGACAACATTAGACATTTTGACTCGTCTACTTCTTGATTGCAAATTGGTATGCACAAATTGGACAAGTCTTGTTCGTCATCCATCCTTCTCCAAGATGCATTTCCTTCATCTCTCTAATCATCCTTCTAATGATTCTGATTCTGGTAAGTTGGGTTTTATTGCCTTGACTCGTGAGATTAATGCAAATAAAAATTTTCAGTATTTTGAGTATAATCAGCATGATCATGAGTTAACAAGACCCATTGAGCGAATTAGAAGGATTAATTTGAACCCTCCATTTCAGAATCTGTCTTTCTTTTCCACCTTTTAGAACTTTTTGTATATATAACCCCATCAGCTGAGAATATGTTTTTGTTCCTCTATATAAGACAGATTGTGATGATAATATTATGGATTATTATTGGACAAGCGGATTTGGTTATGTTTTGTCGACCAATGAGTACAGAGTAGTAGTGTTCATTCTGAAGATCAAGTTTTATTGTCTACATATACACTCTAGGTAGTGGCAATGGATGGAGATACTTTGGAAACTTCGATATTGGATCCGGCAAAGGTTGGGGAAAAGGTACCTTTGCCAATGGAGCTCTTTACTGGTTGTCATTTAATTCAGAATTGATGTTGACATTTGATTTGGCTGAGGAAAAGTTTTGTGAACATTTTTCACCACCTCCTTTGCCACCATTTAGTAATTTGCTTAGGAATAGGTTAGGGGTTTTGGATGGATTTTTGTTTTTTGAAGTTGGGCTAGTTGTCGAAGGAGCCAAATGTTATGACATATGGCTATTAAAAAACAAGAATGGCAATCATGATATAATACAGCAAGTGGAACATCAGTCATGGGTTTGGAGTAAAGAGTGTAGGATTGATGGAAGCAATTTGTTTGCCTTTACGAAGGCTGACAATGTTTTAACTTACACTGATAATTATCTCAACATTTACGAGACAAAAGCTTCAACCTCGAAAAGGCTTGTGGATTTCAAGGAACGGATTCTTCACGTATTCCCTCACATGAACACCTTAGTTTCGTTGAAAGACTTAGGGGAAGAAGTTGCGAAGATAATGGAGGTTGTTGGTCAACCTTTAGAGACTGAGATAATAAATATGTTGATCAGCACTTATTAACCAAACTTATTCTTTCCTCCATCCTGGAAGAGAAATTCTACTAATGGTACAATAAGTCCATGCAGATGGTACTGATTCATTTTTTTAAACTCTAAACTTGTTCTGAGAACTCTCAGGTGGCATATGCAAGGTTCCAGGCTGCTGCAGCAGTTAGTGATGTACCTATTAGATAAAGAAATGGGGATTTCTTCCAGATGAGGACAAGGGAAGCTTGATAGGTACACAAAGTTTTTAATATATTTCATCGGAATGTCATGTGCCCTACTGTAGGCTGTTTTCTTAGATTTCTGGTGCACTTTTTTGTCTGTTGGATCTCAGTTGGAATTTGACATACACGTCTTTTCACCTTTTCGTTCAACATGTATTAATGTTGTAGCCTCTGAATGATATGATTGGAGGGATGCGAATGGGCGCTTACAAATTTCATTACTAGGCTTCTTATATTTGTTGCTGTTAGCATTTAGTAAAGTTGATTGCTCAAATTTCTTAATTTTTTGCTAAAATCACCATCTTTGTAAGTAATCAACTTCAGCTGTTCTGTTGGTTAATCCTTTCAAAAGGTTAGATTCGTCAGAATGATTGAGGTTGCTTTTCACAAAAATATCACTAGTGATCATCTCTCCATGAATTCAACTAAGCATTGTAACATCTGCATAGTCGAATCCTAGTGACAATGTTGTTGAATATTATTAGAACAAAAAAAGAACAGTCATCTTTGCTTGCAAGTGTCAGAAAGTAGAAAGTGTTTCTGCAAATAGGATTCCTAATTAGGGAAGAAATAGATGCAAGAAAATAACAACTGGTGTATTTCATAATGTTGGGTTTTGCCAGACACTGTAGTGGAAACTTACATGAGCAACTAAACCAGATTTGTTTTTGAAGACTGATGCTTATATTGAATTAAAGTGGTAAACAGAGATTTTTAACCTCAAATGTCTTGTACTCTGCTTGTAAAAAGAATCCCGGTTATAGATAGGAGACAAACCATATGATAAAACGTACAAATTGCTAAATTCCAATCGAGTTGTTTCATTTCATCATTTGACCTTAACTGGAGCCTCCTCAGGAATTGGTCTTGCCACAACAAAGGCTCTTGCAGAGACATGAAAATGCTGCGTAATAATGGACTGTACGGATATTCAGCAGCTAAATCCGCTGGAATGGCCAAGGAGAACTACACCATTATGCACCTCAACCTCTCTTGCCTTGAGAGTGTCAGACAGTTCGTTGATGGTGTAGCTGCTGTTGTTATTGGTGCTGATCCTGCATTTGTGGTGGACTGAAGTGCATGGGCATCTTTTGTGTGAACGCTTGTCATTGCTGAGCCATTGTTCAGCTGCCTGAGGATGTTGCATACAAAGCCCTCCTCCCTACAGCATCTTGGATGTTCTTGCAACTGAGAAGAAGTTTGTGACGCAGGGGGCTGGCGTCAGCGATTGGGGCAAGATACGTCAAATTATTTTGAAGCAGGGCTTGATACTGCGGGAATTTGGCTAGATTCACAATCGAATGTAGCCAAAATCAACTTTTTCTTCTTATCAAGGTGCTTCTGAATCTGTTCAGCTGTAATATTAGTAGGAGGAAATGGTGACATCATAATCATTATCTGATGTTCCTTTTATCGCTGCATAATGTTTTCACTTTCACTTTCTGTTGAAATCAATAAATCCTAAAACGTTAAAAACCTAACCATAGAAATCCAAATAAGAACAAGAAAGGCAAATGAAAAAAATTAGTTGTCTGGCACATTCTAATTTTATGGTGCCCGGGGAGATTCTATACAAACGCGTAAAAACTAAGATTAACTTTTATTTGAACAACCAATTCCGTTACAGTGAGATTTCTGAAATTTTCACACCATAAAAACTAAGTCTGAACATATGCAACATTCTAGGACATTGTTTGCTCCATTTAAGTTCTTTTAACAATTTGAACCATCTTTTTTCCAATGTTGTCACCATGAAAGATTCCAACAAAAGCAGAAGGAATACTCTCAAGACCAATTGAGATATCTTCCAAGACATGTAATTTGGAATTACGAATGTAATCGGATGTAACTGATGTGAAATCATCATAATCCTTCATATGGTCAGCAGCTAAGAATCCTTGAATTAATATGCGCTTGTATATTACATCCATCATATTCGGTGCAGCTCGCTTTGTTTCATCAGTGTATTCAGACATTACACCACATACAACCACTCTACCAAATGCGTTCATGTTAGCAATAGCAGCTTCTAACATCTCCGAACCTACATTGTCGAAGTATATGTCTATGCCGTCCGGAAAGTACCTACCGAAACAAGTTCAAAATAAGGGCATTCAGTACTCGTATGAGAACAAACTGGAAATGCCTAATTCTTAAGAGAGAGAGTTGCAACCTTTGAAGTGCTGAGGTAAGATCAGATTCATCCTTATAGTTGAATGCATCATCAAAACCAAGTTTGTCTTTAAGCATTTTTACCTGCAAAGTTTAACCAGTGTCGAACATTATTCGACCATAAATCATTGGACCTTTAAATTGCGCAGGCAAATAACAACAATTACCTTTTGCTTGTTTCCGGCAGAGCCAACGACATAGCAACCACATAATTTGGCATACTGTCCCACTAGATTTCCTACTGATCCAGAAGCTGCAGAAACAAAAACTTTGTCTCCTTTTTTAGGTCTGCCAACATTGTAGAACCCACCATAAGCTGTTAACCCACTTAAACCTGCATCAAGTATTTTTACCAGCATTGGTTAAACACAATAATTCAATTCAAGAATATAGGTGCTAGTTGTTTTTGACTTGGCATCTGAGAGGCCTATAATGTGGACTACATATGAATGGTTTAAGGCTAACTGATGTGATGTACTTCGTCGTCCTGCAGATAACTCTCAACTCGTAATCATCTTTGTACATTAAATTAAAATAGGTGGTAGTTGTTTTTGACTTGGCATCTGAGGGGCCTCTCATGTGGACTACATATGAATGGTTTAAGG
>JAJJMC010031084.1:331177-386108 GCA_023531435.1 Papaver californicum
GGCATCTGAGGGGCCTCTCATGTGGACTACATATGAATGGTTTAAGGTTAACTGATGTAACGTTTTCTTCATCATGCAGATCACTCTCAAGCTGTAATAATCGTCTTTACGTTAAATGAAAATTGTTTGGTGACTGAAGTACCTAAAACTCCAACTTGGTGAGACAAAGGGAGATCAGTTGTGGTTTCTAACTTCCTTAGAAAGCTTAGCTTGAATTCTCCTTGTATGAAGCTGTACTCTTCCCACCCTAGTAGTCCTGCAACCAAATCATCTTTTGCGAACTTAGAGTTTGTAGATGCCCACAACTCTTCCAACACCATAAGCATCAATTGCCTGCATCATGCACCATCCAGTGAAATTAGAATCAACCAACTACTAAATTCAAAAACAATAAATAAGAACGAAAAAAGAATCAAAATGAGTTTACATACTTGACCAGGAGAAAGAGCAAAAGAGAAGTTTATGGCTTTATGAGAAGAACTTTGTTTCTTCATTCTATTGATTTGGTAAGGATCAATTGATACATAAAGATTTTGAACTATAACTTCGTCTTCGTTCGGCGATGCCAGCGAAATGGTACTAGTCTTGAATTCAAAATCTGTCTCTATTGGTTCTTCATCTCTCTCTAACTGACTCTTCAGTGTCACATATCTGTTTTCCACTTCCATCTCTCAACACTCTCTTTTTCAGCTCTCTTTCCTCTCTATCAGATAACACAACTTATATACACCTTGGCAGGAGGAATGTATTTTGTTCAGAACAACAAAATTTTAAGACAAACCAATTCTTGCTAACATCAATTATTTATTGGAACTATGTCATTGTCAACTAAATTAGATAATGTTAAGATCCTGAACCAACTGATATTGACTAAGCCAATTTAAAACTGCAAAATGATGCCAAACTATGGCATCTTAAGGACTCCGGCCGGCAGATCCACTTTCTGTAACTCCAAAATAAGATGCCCTCTCTTTGTTCCTTTCCTCCAATTATATGTGCAAGATACCCTATTCCTTATCCTTGTCAAGCTACTTGAGGTCAAGGTTGCCGTCTCAGGAATCAGGATTGGAAATTACAAGGCATTATATTCAAAAGAACACACACAAAAAAAAATCTTAGCTGCAACCTGCAGGTAACAAATGGTGATAATGCTAATTGGTGAGACAAAATATTATGTACTATTGAAGAACACCTTTGGCATAGCTGTTGTACACACCTAAGTTCCGTTTTCCTTTCAGTTTCACTCAACAATCATCATAACATACCATTACAAAAAAATAAACATAGCCATAAAAACAATACTACGATATGACTTGGGAAATCTGAAGTATGTAAGCATTACATCACCTGCCATACTGGATGACTGTTTCTTCCTGAACTGTCATAGACGAACATGCACTAGACGCAATGCTTAATCCCAAAAGATTTGTTGTAGAGACAGAAGAAACTGAGTTGATAGGTAGATAACCAGCATGAGATCGAAACTTTGGCAAATCCATCAGAGGTTCATTTGGGTTCATGAAAAGCTGAACAACTTCGCGAACACTAGGCCGTGAAGTTGGGTCTGGATGTGAACACGCGAGGCCAATAGATAAAGAAGTCAACATTTCATCTTGTTTGAAGTTGTTGTTAAGCTTTGGATCCACACACTGCAGCAATTCACCTTTTCCATGTAGACCCCAAACATGATCGACTAAGCTTTTTTCTTCGATGGTGCTAATACATCTCCTTCCACACAAAACTTCAAGTACGACAATTCCGAAGCTAAAGACATCACATTCTAGTGTAGCTTTGCCAGTATAACCACATTCTGGAGCTAAATATCCTAGAGTGCCGGCAACGTTTGTTGTTAATGAAGCTTCATCTGGGAGTAATCTTGCTAACCCAAAGTCACCTAAATGAGCATTATACTCAGAATCTAACATCACGTTGTTTGGTTTAACGTCACGATGAACAACAGCACTACCACACTCTTTGTGGAGATACAATAATGCCGATGCCAACCCTGTTAAGATCTTGTATCTAGTACTCCAGTCCAGGGAGCCATTGCAGATGAAACGATCAAGGCTACCGTTAAGCATGAACTCGTAGACAAGGAGGAGTTGATGATGTTCATGACACCAACCTAGAAGCTGTACGAGATTTTTGTGCCTTAAGCGCCCAATAGTGCATATCTCCGCCAAATACTCCCGCTCACCTGTAATGATTTCAGAAAGTATGTATGAGTTACAATTTACAATCTGCGTACTTTCATTTGGTTTCCATATTATACATGAACATGTCGGTTCGATCCAATTAGAGTTAGGTGACTAAAATCATTCAGATTATATCTGCCAGAAACAAGCTTTGGACCCAAAATGTAGACCTTCCTAGTTAATTTTGCAAGAGTTGTCATGCTATAAAACAGAATGCATGTAAAAATTATAGTAAACCTTGTTTTGAAGCTGCTGATATCTTCTTGACAGCTACAGTGGAGTGCGAGTCCAATATGATGCCACGATAAACACTCCCAAAAGTTATTAGTGGCTTTTGAGAGTTCCCTCAAACTAAAAATCTTGGGGCCATTGGCAGCAACCCGAGACCTACTCTCAATATCTTCTTCCTTCGAGTTATCCATGCATTTTGGTCGGCATGTTTTTACCACTAGATATGTGCATATGGCAAGCAGCAACACACCAGTAATGACAGGAAAGATTATTATAAGAACGTCTTTTATCTTGTGATTGCTGTTAGGATCATGAATGGTAGGGTAATTTGGTAATGGGATTGAAGTGAAAACCCAAATAAGAATCTGATGCGACTCCGATACAAGTCCAGTGGAGCCTTTAAACCCCACATAAACCCAATTTGGAACTGTTTTTGACATTTTAATTGAGAGGCTGAGAACAGATACTAGAAGGGAGCCTGCATATGCCACTGAAATTTGGAGTTTCTCCCCCCACCCGTCATAGTCGATCTTAACCTTCACCAATCTTCCGCTTTTGAGATTCACACCAATGTTGTTGAGACTTGAAGTGACAACAGATTTTATGCTCACTCTGTCTATTCCAACATGGTTATCGTCAGGGTCGAACTCATTGTTCTGAAAAGTGTCCAACTCCACAGCGAGTTGCTGGATAGTGCTACCTGCATTGAAGGAGTTTAAGCATAAAATGAACAATCTGAATAAAAAAATACTTACGAAATTCATAGGCATGAAAATGACCAACAAAACAGCAAAATATACACCTCAAAAACTAGAAAACAAAGATGTGATCAGTTTGCAGTACGAAAACGGCTTTGCAAAATTACACATTTGATTAAAGTTTTGAATTCAGTATTTCTAATTTCCAAAAACATGTTTTGTATTAATTTTCACCTTCAGTGCTTCGATTGCGGAGACCTAAAAACGAGCCATGACTGTTGGCTGGAGAAGGACTAGTGTCAGGTGCCATGATAAATGTCATTCCCTCACCGGAACCTGTTGCATTTGGGTTTGTTGATACCCTAACATCAAAGGTAGTAGAGAAACCTGCAGGCCAGGCAAGAACAGGATACTTATATAGAACACGACTTTGTTGGCACAGAATCTAAACTGCCATTATCTAGAGTCTTGGGGTGACATCCAAATATCCATCGCCAGCCACAGCGGAACCTGAACAGATGAGGTCTCCACCTTCATCACAGCTATTAGAATTAAAAGACGGGAAAGAGAAGCATATAGGATCCGAAGCGCTTAAAGATGCTTGATTTAGAAAGATAGAGAACATTAAAAGCATAAACATGGTTAGGGAAGAATTTGAACTGCAGATCAGAAGTGAAATCCATTATTTCTATAAGTAGATGCAGCAGTAATATAAGCTTCTTATTTGAATCTTCATTTGTTTGTTTGGGGAAGTTATTCTCATTTAGCAGCTGTTAAAGAGTCAAAACAAAGACAAATTATGTAATAAAAGATGCATCGTTTTGTCTTCTCTTAAGGGTAACAAATTTGCAAGAAGTTGAACTGATAGATGCATAGTTTTGTCATCTCCTCTTAGATGACACTATGGAGATTCTCCAACTTTACCTGAGAGTCGAAATTTTTCTGACTAGGCAGGTACAGCTGGTTTACTTTTCCAAAGAGAATGCATCAACAAGTAGATCTTCGTATAGAATTTTGTTGTATGCATTGCTGAGACTAATGAGACCGATGAAACCAGTGAAACGAGTGAATACATGTGTCAGTATAGGTTCTAATTTATAGCCAAGACTCAAGGTGCTCAACCAAAATATGAGTCAAGAGTATATAATCATCAAAGTTACTTACCTTAAGATGTTAACTGACCCGATCTGTTCCTGGTGGATCAACGCTTGATGCTCTTAGCAAAGTTCCTCCAAGGCTTGGAAAATACACCAAGTTGATTACAAAAATAGAATAAAATAAGACTTGACATGTGCATCAGCACTTAGACACCTGC
The DNA here is from genome assembly GCA_023531435.1 of Papaver californicum. Taxonomy (NCBI): domain Eukaryota; kingdom Viridiplantae; phylum Streptophyta; class Magnoliopsida; order Ranunculales; family Papaveraceae; genus Papaver; species Papaver californicum. The sequence continues at coordinate 335,617 of JAJJMC010031084.1, forward strand.
ACAAATAGGATAAACAGTTAAACACAAGTACCTGCAGAATAGAGTACCCTTCACTGTCCACAATCTGTCGCCTAAACATCATCTTCGCAATCATCATTATTGGTTCATAGTTTGCTTCAACAAATCTTGTGCACAAATCTTCTCTGAAAAACCACGAGCAAGAAAAATAATTGATGTGGCTCTTATAACTTTCTGCTATCATTATTCAGAATTAACAGACTGACACTCAATAACTTGCTCAAACAAATGTACAGGATTTGTATTACATCCTCATCATTCCTTCAAGTGCTTTGGATGGAAATCTATACTAGTAATGCAACTATAAGCTTTCATACTGTAAAGCATTCGTATAAAACAAATATGCCTATACACATACGCGAGCATTCTGGTTCTTGAATCTTGACATACAATGAAATCAATTGATCTCAGTGAACAAAAATTCCCCAAAAGGGAGATGGTGAATTACTCATTAGAAGATTCAGGATGGTGAGTAGTCAACAAGCTAGACAGTAAGAGACACAGTATGAATAATACAATATATAATACAAGAATCAGTTACATGCATTATAAAGTTATCCACACAAAGCACTTGAGCTATAACTATTTCCGTAATCTGGATAGGTTTTGATCTTTTAAGTTAAATGTCAAAACTGTATTTCGGATCTTTGCAACTTCCATACTGATGAACCTGTAAGCTTCCAGATGCTTGGTCTTTGTTTTCCTTGGCTTAGCAACACCCACATAGAGTAAGTACCTATAAAGAAAAGTAATGCAGGAAACTTAACCAATATGTTAACTACGGATATATAGTGTCATTAGATACTTATGTTCACAAGGGAGAGCTGATAATACGAATGGTTTACCTACAACTGCTGATCAATAGAGGGGAGTGGCAGATAAATATGAGTAACTTTCCCAGTGAATAGAATTACCAAGCCACTAACATATCTGCAGAATTGATCAACATGGGTGTAATACATTAGAGAAGGAAGAGACGTAATGGATGATTTATAGGATTTAAAGACTACTTTGCAATCTTCAATGCCAAATGAAGTGTGTCTTATACTTTACCCAGCTATTAAGAGGACAAAGGCAATAACACCCAAGACATATTGGTAGCACTTGTGCCTTGGCTTCAAAAGGTTCTTGTCATAGCCAGCAGGAACGTACTTGCGACTCACATATCCAAATTGAGGACGAATCAAGAGGAAAAATCCGAGGAGGAAACCCGAAAGAAATCCTCCAATGTGCGCAGAGGCATCAACATGAGGGAGAAGACTAACAGCCAGATTGATGGCAATTACAAATATTAAGGTGAAAAGTGCTGCACACTGTAGAAAGGAAACAAAACAGGTACAAAATTGTAAAAATGAAATTACTTGGCAGCATGAACATGATAGGGTCAAGTGAAAAGAACCGATTTTGGGGGTGAAAATTATAATCATGGTGAATCTCTCCTTCAGCCGATTTCTGAACTCAATCTATAAACCATGTCAGCCTAACAAACTAGAATGGGAATCTGTTCTATCTAGTAACATGTTCTTGACTTATATGCCTAACAAACTTGATAGATCATCCTGACTAAGATGAGTTCAGGAAACAATGTTATAAGCGCACCTTATTTGCGTAGATTGTCCAATTGGTGATGAGTTCAGAAAGCATGGCTCCTAAGAGTCCGAAAAGTGCACCCGATGCTCCAACTGATATGCTTGACCTCAGATTAAGAGAAGATAATAGGCTCCCACCAAATCCAGAGAGAACAAACAAGAGCCCAATTTTCACTGCAACAATAAGAGATAATCATTTGAATCTGAATGGTATATAAATGTTTAGAATCTCAAAATGAGTAGTTCATAGTTCTTACAAAATCCAAACTCTTGTTCAAGGCGAACGCCTACGAATAAAAGACTCATCATATTAGCAACTAAATGTACAACTCCAGCATGAAGCCACATGCAACTGATAAGGCGCCATGATTGACCTTCATTCACCACTAATTTCCACTCAAGGGCTCCCAATTTTTCAAGCCTGCACAAGGTACAACATGAGATAATTCCATCTTGATTCCATTCTACAAATTTCTTCAAATTCATTTCCTAATTTAAAACATTTATACCATAATCACATACAGGGACAAAAATGTACCTAATTACAGATAATTCAATAGAGAGGGGATAGAGAATTTACGTGGTGGTGGAAGGCCCGAAAAGCGGATTCTGAGAGAAAGGCTGAAAAGCGAATCTACCCAAACCAGGGAGGATACAATCATTGCTAGTAGAAGGACAATCATTAACATACAAAGAGTAAACAAAAGCTGCAACATCAACCATGAAAATGAGTGGAACCAACCATGGAAACCAAGATTTTTGTGATGGTGGACATATATGAAGCTGAGGGTTATTATGATGTTGATGTTGATGAGAATTCATAACGAGATGAGGTGGTGGCGGTGGAAGAGGTCTACCATATTCAACATCATCTGATGATGATGGTGGGTGTTGTGGTGGTGGTGGTTGTTGTTTCCTCCCCATTTTTAAGAAGAAGAAATGATATTAATGTTGGTGGTAGCGGTGGTGGTGGAAGACGTACAACGCCTACTTTGTGAGCAGGCGATGACGTTTTCTACCAAACACCGTGTTGCTGTTTGATGATGGTGGTGACGGGTGGAAAGTCCCACAGACTGATTTTGCTCTGTCTTTGAGGGAGAGATTTTGGCGGGTTAGTAACTAACTGATGAGCAAATGATCCGAGAAAGAGTCAATGGCCGAGGAACGTCGGTTATGTTTAGAGGGTGTTTGGATACCAAAAGAAGTGTTTTTGCTTTGGAAGCGGAATTCATCCTCGAAGGTTAGAAGAATTACTGGAAGTCGGTCTCAAATTTTGTTGCCAATCTAACTTCTTATTATTTTGCTTTTAAAAGTTGAAAAATAACTTCTAAAAATGTATTCAAGGGTTATTATTTTACTTTTAAAAGTTGAAAAATAACTTTTAAAAATGTATTCAAAGGTTTAGAAACCATTTAAAAAATTATTTTTTTACTATTGGATGTAAAAAAATCAGAAATTAGTTTGAGAATACAATTTCAAATTAATTTCTAGATGTAAAAAATAAACTTTTGATGAAGTAAATTGTTTTTGTTTCTGATTTTTGGGATTGATTTTTGCTTCTGGAAAAACAAAATCACTTCTACTTTTGGTATTTAAAAATCCAGGATTTTATTTATTTTCTTATTAGTTCATTAAATTAATGTGGGATTTCTCTTCTTCTTCGTTATTAATACAAGAGTGTTAGTACGATTGTTTGATTGGTTAAGTAGTTGATGACCATTGTTATTACCTTATAACCTGTTTGAATACTACTTAAGAAATTGCTTTTTGACTTATAGAAATAAAACATTCATAAGTTAGTTTGGAATTTTTAAGTACACAATTTTAAAATATTTTTTATAAATAAAAGAATTAACTTTATATAAAGTAAATATTTTTATTTTTAACTTCTGTTTTTACTACCTAAAAATACTATTAAAGTATTTAAATAATACTCTTTTATCAAAAATAAAATAAAATAAATCTTCAAAACGAAATTAAGATCCCAAGAGAACACTCCATAGAAAATGTGCCCTGAGCTAAGAAAATGGGCATACAATGGTCGGGTGACTGTTGTCATTTAGCCTACGAGTCCATGACATAGAATAATGAAAATATATGTTTAAGATTATGTTCCTAGCCTAGAGACCATCCAGGTTAATCCTTATCTGATTGATGCCTTTTTACTCCATTGGAATTTTGTACACGATATTTGGTGCCATTTTATAAAGTCCAGTGGGGTTCACTGGGTCGTTTGAGGTCAATTGGAGGCCTGGAAACATGTCAAATGGAAGGGAAAAAACTTTACGCGGTAATGTGGGAAGTGTGGAAAGAAAGACAGAAAGGGTATAGTGCGTGGAACTAGAAATAAGAATGTTGAAGAGATTATTATGTTAGTTAAAAAGCTTTTGATGAACGGGCTCTCGTTTTGAGGTTGTGTTTGATAGCTATTATTGAAGTTTATGGACTAACTCACCTTGAAAACCGGCTTATAAGGTTAGGGTTGTCCAAGGTAATATTAAGTATAGAATTTTAAGTTTTCTATCTTATGTGAGACTAATTTTAACATGACCCCTCATGTGTAGTCTCTTTAGGTCTAACATGTGGAGATTAATTTTGGTGACACGGAATAGAGGTGCGGTCAAATGATTCGTCACAAATTACCTGCTCTGATACCATATTGAATTCCATGGGCCTAATTTTCTTCAAAAATCGGCTTGCAAGGTTAGGGTCGCTCAAGGCTTACTAAGTGAAGAATCCTAAATTACTCATCCAATATGGGACTAATCTCAACGGTCATTCTACGACTTGATGTCTTTTTTTAGTGGAAAGAGTGTAAAGCTTTTGCTTTTGCTGAGGGTTTTTTAAGCGAATGATGGATTAGTCGTGGACCGTGAAGGGCGATCAACATCGGATGGGTGGATGCGGATTTGGTGTCATCCACGTTCACTCTATCTAAATGGCGGGTTTGATATTTTTATCTGCATCTAGTCCATCACCCGACAAATTTGACATCCACAAGTGAGCAGATGAGCGGACTAGATGCTAGTGGATTGACGGACTATGAAGGAAAAAAATAATAATTAGGGTTTATACACATAAATCAACAGTGCATGGAAGATACCGAAGGAGTTTTAAGTTTTGATTTTCAAGGGAATTTAATGTTCTACCTAGGGGTGTCAATGAGTCGGTTCCGGTTTTAATATCATAGGAACTAAACGAAATCGATAATTTTGGTATGTTCTTCGTAAACGAAGAACTAACCTATATATTGATGGAAAAACATGAATTGCTAGCAGTGTATGGGTTAGAAATTCAAGATAATTTCATCAATTGAGGTCCAATTTCATAATCACTTAGATTTATGAGATTTTTTACTAGCAGTAGAATCAAAGATAATATAATTTTGTCTATGTTATTGACCCGGCATCAAAAGCATAAAATTCATACTTTATATTACGCAAGAGAACTAAAATATTGAACGCTCACTACACACATCCCACACTGATCATGTACTCTCTCTAAAAGTATACATATGATAGAGCCTCACCCGGCTAAGCTCTCAATATTCTACATACAACACTAGTATTGTGCAACTCAGTGTTTACTCCTCTACATTGATAGGGAATCTCCTAGATGAATTAATCACTAGTATAGAGAATCATTGTCCTCAAAGTATCACTGGTCTGATTACAATTCTTTCCTAGATGAGCTCTCACCATGCAGAATAAGCATCCTGAACACCTCTTTGTTCCTGAGTGATGTTAATGCTCCTAGATAGATTTCCTACTAGTATAAAGCAACTTAGTTCCTCTTTATATTCCCTGGTTGAATATTTAGAGTGACTTTACATCAATATTCAAACTCTAATTGAATAACATTGATTGATCATAACGCATAACAAGCTGCGCACGGATGCACTAAGTCGAAACATCACATCTTCGTGTAGGCACTAAGTTGTCGTCGCGCCAAATGCAAAGCTAAAGCTCCAATAATGATTGGTCGATCTTAAACAACACACAATTTCAATATTGGTCGCATTAAAATCCCAATATTGGTCGAAATACAACGAAACCCTAATATTGGTCAACACCAAGTTTCTGACGTATCACCATCATCATCTTGTAAAAACGTGACAATGGGTGTGGAATGGGGAAAACTATTCTAAACAACATATGTTCCCCTACATATCTACTATGACATACTAAAAGGGCATCCCATTCCAAACAACGGTCTAGGAGATGTGATTTAAACCCTAAACGAACTACAATCTGAAAGTTATCAGAATTTCAGCTAAAATTTCTTGAAAGGTTACTGTTTGCTCCGTTTGACGACCGAAACGAGTTCAAAACCTAAATCCTTCTGCTTAAAGACGTAGCCAACAATTTCAAGATTCCGAATTGGGGATGATCATCGAAAACAGACATCGTATGAAGAATCTACAGTGTTTTTACTAAAGGATGTCATGTCTGAAATTTTTATAAGAAACTAACACCCATGAGTGTAAATAACAATAATGGTCTTCAAAGCATAGCTTCGAATAGCATAGATTTAAAGAGAAAATAAGAGAAATAAATAAAATAATAAGAAAATAGGGAGATTATGGGGCCGACGCCAATCGGCCGGTCGTCCGGTCTCCCTTGACCGATCCCCACTCCCATATTTTTTTCCAAAACTTTATTATTATATTTTGGTTTAGGGGTTCCTCTTTCCATTGAAACTCTTATGCTCTTTATACTAAAGCCTAAACTTTGTTGCTTCAAAGACCACAGCTCTGCAGAGCTATATAGAACGTGTCCTGCTATAGTTTAATTAAAAGATTATTATTTTAATATTCCCTAAATTTATGTTTTCACACCAATTGGCTTTTACACTGAATCTATTTTTTTAAATATTATTGAAATATTGTTAGAGAGACGACATGGTACGCGAAACATAGTCATACTGACTACCAAATTCGTGCTTAAGGCATAATTGGACCTACCTTTGACCGGTCCCACCACCTTGGTCGGTCTTCCTTCTCTGGGATTCTTCCTCTTCTCTAGTTGATGTCTCCACTAGTCATTCATCTATCATTGGTGTGTCTGCCATTGGTTCATCTGGCATTGGTTCATCTGCCATATTAAGGTTTAATTCAATTGGTCTCGCTACCAATATTTAAAATAACCTCATTTTTGTCTTACTACGACGAAACTAAATATTTTACAATTGCTAGCACTAACTCTACGTGGTGCTAGTGCTCGCGCGACCTAAGGATCGAACAAAAATCATCATTCAAGTATCATTACTCCTCAGTTGTCATGATGATACGAAACAACTACCAGTTTTATATCAATTAGACTATCTATGTTTATGATCCATCAAGCATCACTGCTTGTTTCATCATACAACTTATGCTTCATCTATCAATGAATCAACATGCTAAGAATGACAGTCTAGCTAGGTCAACAACTAACCAATTAATACATGTCTATAAAATAGAGTTAACCATGCTCGAGACATCAATTATGTCATATGGGGGGATATTCACTAGGGTTTTGGTATGGCGGCCTACATGACGTGTGGTGTAATAATACACCCACGACGAGAAAGTATAAAAGTCGTGTCAACAGTTGAAGGAGTGAATGGAATAGTGGTCGTATAACTGTCAAGTCCCACTAGTACGATAGAGTTGGTTATCAACACACGATTTCCACTTCTCTACTCTCCCACTCCTTTGCAACTGCCACCACTTACGAGATCAATGTGTTAAATTCTTCTGCTTTAAATAGGTTCTTCAACCTATCGATAAAAAAAAGGAAATTTTAGAGAAAACTGAAAGACAAGAGTTTTATCTCACAAGCACTTGAATGATCACAAAGCTATCATCTTTGAGACTCTCATAAAACTCTCTTTTATCTTCACAGCATTTTAACACACCTTATCATCATTGACATTCAGTTCCATTGATCTCAATACTCTCTTCTTCCCTCCCTATAGATCAACCCTTCTTCTTCATTTGTGACTAACGAAATTGGGACATCCATTTCTTGATTTAGGCCAATTTCGTACATATTGATCTCTTCAATCTTAAAAGTAATTATAAAGTACAAATGTTTAGCGTTTAAGCAATTTGGTCTTTGATCGATTTCCCCTTTAAGATACTTTCCTCGACTAGCATAGCTTGATCTCTCATTTGCTCTGACTGGCATTAGTCTTCTTCATCATTTCCTTATTTACCCTCAAATCGTTTTTACCCACAAACACCTCTATTTTCATTTTTTCCCCTTTCTTTACCTCTCCTCAAAGGTTTCTGATGTGATTGTAGGAGTGGTAAGAAAAGATTTAAACTCTAAGACTTGTTGAGAAAGATTTTAGACTTAATCCTAATTTAAACTAGAAAATAAATAAAAGATGATGACAATATTACAAGAGACTGGGACTCAGGATTCCACTAAAATCATGTACGAGTGATGAAAATATCAATTCTTAACAATTAAAGCTATTTTATGGACTCTATTTTTTTGCCAAGGTAGATTTCTAAAACATTAGACGTAAATCATAAGCATGGCGCATCAAAAGCTCTTAGACTAAGCATATACCATCAAACAAAATCACACCTAATTAGTAAAAATCTTTAAAAAATTAAACACATAAATGTATCTATCAAATACTCCCAAACTTATTATTTGCTAGTCCTCGAGCAAATCTAATCTTGAAAAATGAAAATCCTAACTCACTTTCGCAGGAATCACGAATGCACTTAGCGTGTGCAACAGACCTTTAACCCATAGATCTCCTTATTGGACGAATTTTATCTCGTGAGGGTTTACAAGAGGTGTACCCACAAACCTTTTACTTAAAAATCTAGCTACTTATGAACGATTGAGGGTAGACACTAAACATGCTATTTAGTTGGCTACAAAATTCTTTGGCTATGGGCGGAATTATCCTGTTTTGAGTCCAACTGTTGTACACGAGTTTGCACTCGAGCGTACTAAAATTCATATATAAAAAAAATAAAGCACTACTCAGAAAGTCGTACAATGGAATACTCGGAATCTAACAAACCACAATCATATGAATAAATTAAGAAGATGGATATGGAGATAGAAGTTTGCGCATGTTGACTAAGGTGAACAGTGTTTCCCAAAATTTCTTTATGAACATCATACCAAGATGGATTGAGATATGCACCCACTGTTCTGAATCCTAATTCTAATATCAACTCACCCGGTATATATAAGGGCCCCATCAGTCGATTTATTAAAAATATATTATTATTTTTATTATTTTTATATTTTATTTTTTCCGACAACATGATTAGATCTTTTGAATCTAAGTGCATGCTCCTTGTCAGCAGATTACATGATAGTTCCCATGGATCATGTGTTCCACATTTGCTTAGGCGACGGAGACATGGAGAACACACACATATTGCTATCCAATTTTTTTTTCATTTGTCAAGTTCAATTAAAATAATGAGGCTCGATCTCAATCATTCTATTTCATCCTGGCATCAACAAGGAGATACTAGTGACCCACCAAATCACTTAGATAAACACATAAATTGCAAAAATAAAAACAGAAGGTGATATGGTCGAGGTAGACTCCGAGATATGGTGACAACTATCATGTTATTTCTAACACCTGATCTTTGTCCTTTTATGAATAAACCCTTTAGTTGGGTCCTTCAACTCCTACAAAAAAGAATTTTGTTTCCATCTACTTAGAATGGTCAGTGTCATCCCGAATTGTTCACAAGTTTCTAAATTTTTGGAGTTTTTATTATTGCACTAAAAGTTTCTCCCTTACCCCCAAACTTAAATCTAACATTGTCCTCAATGTTCTAAAGATGAGATTAAGAACATGAACAAGGAGAAATTGTTACCAATTGAAGAAAAGAAATAAAGAAGGATATCATCGTGTCGCATGAGCATGGGTTACCTCACAAGAAGTGCTAAGTTTAAAGTCTTCAGCCAGACTAAAAAAGGATTAGTCACCTCATAAAATCATATAGTAAAAGCCGGAACAACTGTGGGTCATTTGAATCAAATAATTATGACACAAACAAAAGGAGACTGCATCAGACCAAGAAAGTAAACAAACATAGCACAACCTTATCTAGTTTTTTGTTTAATACAACTACATCTAGTTGCGGTTCAGGTTCAGGTTCTAGAAAAGGGTCTAGATAAAATATTTTCATGGGATGGATTTCCTCATAGGCAGGATCAGAAGGGTCAGGTTGTAACCTGAATAATTATGAATCCTCAAAGTTAATCAGATTGGACTCACACAGTTGACCACAACGGAGTTGGTGGTCAATCTTAAGCAAATGTGTCAATTCTAATCTCCTAAAGTCATTAGGCTTAGACTTAAAATTTAATAACTGGCACATTTGAATTTCAAACGTTCCCACAATTGGAAGAAAAGTTTTTGGTGGGAAAACAAATTCAATTTTGGTATTATCGCCTGGGTAGACCACATCAACTAGAGGATGGGTTTCTAATGACTGAATTTCTTTTTGGACAATATTAGGTTCGGGAAACAGTTCTTGAAGATAAACTCTTAAAATGGTAGAGGCACAAATGTCAAGTCCTAAGTGAGGGACCGATATAAGAGTCAAAGGTAAACCACGGGGAGAATGATAATCATCCCCAAACTTAAAATTTTGGGTGTCTCTAGATAGACTAGTCACAATTTCCTTAATTTCTAGGTCATCAGATTCCTGAAAATGGTCAATTGCTTCTTCTAAGTTATAATCAGGTGGTGCATCCTCACTCACATTTAAGATCTCTACGAGTTTATCTTCTTCAACAGGGACTATGGTCTTTGAATCGTTGGAATCTAAAACACTACTCTCGGGATAAACTCGTTCCTCTAAACCATTATCGTCTTCATAATAACAAGGAAATATTCACCGTATATAATAATGGTATCTCTAGTTAAATTATTTTCCTCTTGAATAGGAAAATAATCATCAACATTATTGGGATTGGAACTAGAAACATCATTATTATCGTGAAGCTCAACTATTGTAAAAATTTCCTCACCAATATGACTACGAATTTCAATTTCCTCATCAACAGTATCCTCATCATCATAATAATGTGAAGATGATTGAACATTATCTAAATAAGTAGTGTCTTCAATTCTAACCTTGTCCTCTAAATTAGGTAAATATTCATCATTATTATCAAGGGTAAAATTGGAAACACTGTTTTGGCAATTAAGATTATTTTGAGCAATCATTTCTTTCGTCTTTAACATAAACCTATTTGTATTCAAAGTCAACATCTTGAGTGATTCTTCTAGAGGCATAATAGGTTCATAAGGAGTACTAGGTCACAACAGCTTTAGTGATCTTTCTAGAATGGTATTTGGGTCACTATAAGGAATAGTATATCTCATCCGCTTCATGGAATTTTTGAAAGAAATAGTACTCAATTGCAACTTCTCGAGGGCATCCTTCAAAGACAAAGAACTCGAATTTTGCTCGTTTTCTCGTTCATATGACTGGCGCGCGTACGAATAGTAATTGGGATCGTCATGGTATGAACCATAACCCTCAGAGGTTTGGTAGTGATCCCAGGTACTATCCACACTATGGTCAAAATACGGGTAATGTCCGGTTTGAAACTCAGTAGGATATTCATTGTATTGGCTATCGTAATACCAGTTCGACATGTTTATTTATTTATTATGCACGTGCAAATGCAGGTTCGACTAGAATAGGTAAGCTCATTTTACCTTATCACAATATACCTACATTTAAAGACTGGTCAAAGGCACGAGGCTAAGGCTTGTGGAATTTTGACTGATAACGCCCAGAGGATTCAGTGTACTACTTCATGTGTTTTCCTAATAATCGGTACCGGATGATGCAAATGGTGTGTGTGCACGTTTTTTTTTTTATATATACAAAATAAAATATTAAAAATGAACAAACAAACAAAAAGAATATACAAGTCCAGAAATAAGAAATAAGGAAAAGAAAAACTAACAAAAATAACAAAAATCTTGGATTTTTTGCACTTTTGTAGGCAAGTCCAACTTTCCACCTTTTGTTTTAAGTAAAACCTGCACACCGAAAAAAAACAAGAATACCCAAGTGAAATCTAAAAGATAAAAAATAAAAATAAAAATAAATAAGTTAATTAATTAAATCCTTAACTAATTAAAAATTAAACTTAAAAAAAAATCTAAAACCCTAACCTAAAAACAAGTCATGTCGGTGGCGCCAAAGACTGATGTGATTGTAGTAGTGGTAAGAAAAGATTCGAACTCTAAGACTTGTTGAGAAAGATTTTAGACTTAATCCTAATTTAAACTAGAAAATAAATAAAAGATGATGACAATATTACAAGAGACTGGGACTCAGGATTCCACTAAAATCACGTACGAGTGATGAAAATATCAATTCTTAACAATTAAAGTTATTTTATGGACTATATTTCTTTGCCAAGGTAGATTTCTAAAATATTAGATGTAAATCATAAGAATGGCGCATCAAAATTTCTTAGACTAAGCATACACCATCAAACAAAATCACACCTAATTAGTAAAAATCATAAATCAATTAAAATAACTGCAAAAAGTCATAAGGAATCGAATATAGTTACCAAACAATTGTGAAAAATAGCTTCCTCCATTGCTCCAATGTTGGTGTTTATCTCATGGTGTTCAAAACACACTAAAAAGATGAATACATGGCTTAAAAGTGCTTTGAAAAGAAGAAAGAAAACTGACACAGTGAATTTGAGACATATATAAGCGTTACAGATGGTACTTTCTCTGTCGCTGAAAGGAATAGAAAATGTCGCAGAAGCTTTTACGACGAAGTTGTTCTTAAAATTTTGGCAACAATTTCTTTAACCCTTTTGTGACAGTTTCTTCATCTTCTTCACGTGTTGTAGCAGCAGAATTTTCTGAGTTTTTTTTTGCGTTTTCTGGCAGAGCCAGCCCCCTTTTTTCTTATTCTCATGAATCCCTATTTATACTAGAACATTAACCCTTCGAATTTTCAAAATTATTAACAGAAATCTCTTTTGATTCTCGGAGAATATTTTTCTTTCTGTCGGCAATTTAAGTCTCGGTGATACTCTTTGATTTTTGTCTTCTAACGAGATCCCGATTATTATGGAAACATACTCTAGCCAGAGGAAAGTCATTCAAATTTCACGTGAGAACCCGAGAATAATTTTACTTCCCTTAATGCTTCCAATCTGTTTTGATAAGATATTTCGAGTTATGTTTGATAGTCTCCAACCTGTGTACGATTACTAATCTAGGCAAGAAGATATTTTGTCTTAATCCCTTGAAATTCTCATCTTATCACATACCAGCTTCGAACAGAAGAGATATTATAGCTTCCGCCAAAGATTTATTTCAAATGGAATATAATAGGTGCTTTTAACCATCTTGCGGGTGCCTTTATCAATTGAGGTTCCCTTATCTAAATTAAAGGTGCCTTTAGTAATTTTTCGGGTGCCTTTATAACTTTCTGAGTCGATTTTTCCACAAATGATTATTTCCCAAAAACACCTACACATACATAAAAACACAATATTAGTACAAAAACGAGTTCCAACGCTGTAAAAGTTGTGAATAAATTGAACACATAAATGTGTCTATCAGTTTCAGAGCTCAATTTTTCTTCAATGTTTCTATATTTTTATGGTTTGATAATTCATCGTAGTTTCTATAACTTATAAATATCACAATTAACTTTGATATTAGCATAATCTTGAATGTTCTCAAGTAAGGCAAACCACTATGGCCTTCAGATTCAAGATTCAGAAAGCAAAAACCGTCAGCTAATCATATGATTCAAGCTAACATGAACTTGAATCAACTCATGTGCGCCCAATGGTTTGGCGCACCCGATTTTACTTTTGCGGTAAATGATTGGGCGTAAAAAAGAATATTCTGTAAAAATATTCTTACTTGCACCTTACAATTTGGCGCATCTGTTTAGTGCCTAATGATTTGGCGTACCCGAAAAAAACTTGTTTGACCTTTTTATTCCTACACTTCCCTTACGTTCCTCTACAAAGTTTGTTATTTTGTCATGTTTTCTCACACTCTTTTTACACCGATGCTTCGGGGTTATTATTTATAGTAAAAACGATTAAATTTTTTGGCATTAATTAATTATTTAATATTAACTAGTAACTAATTGGAAAAAAATAATTTTTTGAAACTAATAACTTAGATTACATCCGCCCATTCGAATATTGTGTTCATGGCACTTTTAAAGAAAAAAATTACAAATAAGTTTGAACTAAAGGAATTACAATGGTTTTTTAAACTTCAAACTTATTTTCTCCCAAGTGGTTGGAGAGGTTGTAGCTGAACCTTGATTTTCTTTCTTAATTTCAAATTCATACCTTGAACTCGTTTGTGGATGAAAATCCCTCAAAAAAGTATCAATAGAAACCAAACTTCAAGAAGTATTAACCCAAGCAAACGATTTGAACCAAAACCCCAAAAATCAGTAATCTAAGCCATGCATGAGTGTATTCTTGAGGGAAAGTTGAAGAAATAAAAGAGAAATGAGGGAGATCGAGTTCTCTGTGTAGTATTTACACAATTTTCTTTTCGGCAAACGATTCGGCACAAAGACTTTGGTTGACTAGTCATGTGCCCAATCGTTTGCTACAAACAACATCTTTTTCTCTGTGATAAACGAGAGGGTGCATTGCGGCAAACGAAAGGGCGCAACAATGGAATAACCGTAGTGGTAAGAACTTGATTCAATCTGACGTGTAAGAGAAGTTGAATCTTGAATCTTATCTCGAGATGAGAGAAATAGATCTTTGGTTCTTGAATGAAGCCCGTGTCCAGCAGACATTTAATAGGCTTGGAATTCAGTTTAGAAGCCCAATGATTTACTTGATTGGTCCAGAAATGTAGGTTAAAGATCTTTTTCCATATGAAAATATCGAAGAGTTCACCTATATACGCACTAACGCATTTATAAGCATTAAGCAATCAGAATCCAACATTATCAAATTTCTCAATGTATTTATTAGTAGTGTTGCCTCACCTTTGTGGTCTTGTTTAATGTCGACTAGGAAAGTCCTGTTTACATGTTCAAACACGCTTTAGATCACTCTAGAGGCTTAAAGGATGGATTGATTTCTTGTCTTAACTAGTCAAAAGTCCAAGCTACTTGTTCAAAATGATTGTGCGAAAGAACGCGATGAAATCAAGTGAGAAGACGAGGAAACTACACTCGACCTTAATTTGTCTCCAGCTTGAACATTTTATGTTCTCATCTCTATATATACCAACAGTGTATCATGCTTTCCTTGAACTCATCTCTTAGAGTTCTCTAAATCGAATTGCGTGTCCGATTTCAATCCACAACCAAACTAACGAGAGAAAAGATGGGGATGTTTTTCTCTCAAGTGTTTCGATTATTTTGCTTGATCCTCTTCTTATATCAAGTGGCTTGCATCAGGTAATTAATTCATAATTTGATCCTAGAATGCAAATTCTTGTTCATCCAGTCTACACATACAATATTTGTTTACCTAACAACCACTAAGTTGAGCTTTTCAGATTGATTACATTGCAAGTTTGCACCTGCAGCAACATTAGTTACCTAATCTGGGCGCTGTTATTTTTTTTTTCTTTTGCGATATATTGGATGATATATATATATATATATATAAGAGTGCATTAAATATGAATTATGCACCTTATTGATTTGCAGGACTTCACTCCTATCACCATCGTTATCTCCTGTTCATCCCCCATTGCAAACATCTTCATATCCACCTGTTCGGCCTCTTCGACCCCCACCACCAGGCCGAGGTCCACCACAAGGACGATTTACAGATCGGCCAAGGTCACCACCACCAGATCTTTTAAAAGGACCGCCTGGAGGATGCCCATGAGAATAAAAATATCGAGCGCATGAACTTCCGATTCAGGGAGCACAAATCTTCTTGTTGCTGGTTGAATAAAGATTATTTTCTGATAAATGTTTAGCATGTTTCTTCCATAATATTTGCTTTTGTTTTTCTTGGAGAAATTCTGCTATTTATTGTTTATATAATAATCTTATTTATTTATTTTTTTGTTTGAAACAAAAAATATGGATTTTATACTATTGTAAAGGTAAAATGATTGAAAATTACACGTATGTAATTTTCATTCACTAGTCTTCCAACTTGTAAATAGTTGTCATTAGGATAAACCTTGATAAAGATTATAAGAGAAGTAAATGTCCGGAATATATATTATGGAAGAAAAGAAGTCAAGGAAGATATTCCATCTGTTCTTGAATATAATAAAGATATTGCATGAAGATCAATTAGTCGTCTATATTTAGCCTGTCATATACGAGGTAGTTATATTTTTATATGTATTTACTTTGATTTATCTTGTTTCCTTATACATGTAAAGTTGTCCATATTTTGTATTGCTACTCTAGTATAAATCAACAGAACTTTATTCTCTTCCTCATCACGGAAGAAACCAACATTTGTGTTTTTTATTTTAGTTGTATAGTTATTAATTCTCAAATTCATTATGGTATCACCTAGGAATACAGATCACTTAGAAACCAACATCCTTTCCCGTGAAATCTCCAATGGCCCTTCTTTCAGTTCAGTCACGCCATTAACTAATCCACTGGATCTCCATCACTCTGATAATCCAACCGCAATCTTAGTCATTCCTTTGTTAACTGCTGACAACTACAACATATGGAGTCGTGGTATTTCTCTTGCTCTGAGAGAGAAAAACAAGATTGGCTTCATTGATGGAACTTCGGAGAAGCTTGCTGCAGATACGAATGATTTCCGCAAATGGGAGCGATCCAACTATATGGTAAGCAGCTGGCTACTCAACTCTATTGTTCCTGAAATTCGTTTAAGTGTGTTGTATTTCGAAACAACCAAAGAGATTTGGACCGATCTACATGAGCGTTATTCCCAATCCAACGCTCCGAAGATCTACCAATTGAAACACTAAATTGCTTCAATGAAGCAAGAGGGTCAGGATGTGTCATCCTATTTTACCAAGCTCAAAACTCTATGGAATGAACTAAACTCCCTCACTGTCCTCCAGCCTTGCATTTGCAGACATGGGAAGGAAATGATGGAGCGATTCCATCAAGATCGTGTTATTGAATTTCTGCAAGGGCTACACGATCGCTTCTCAATGGTACGTGTTTGTGCCGAAAATCTCTTCAGCACAAAACAACCAAAAATCATAGTAAAAGATCCATAAAAATGAGATAAGATAACACAAGAGATTTAACGTGGTTCGGCCATTTTTAGCCTACGTCCATGGATAATGAAGTTGGAGATCCAATTAATCTTTTTGTTACAGTTAAAAATGAAGCAGAGGAAGCCTCTATCGGGTCTTCCTCTCCCCAAAAAGTCTTTTCTTTTCTTTGTTTCTAAACTTGTATTTATAGATATAAAAATATGATAATTATTTAAAAGCCCTTCACCACATGTCATCATAGTTCGCCACGTGTCGATGGTAATTCTTCTAAGCTTGCCATGTGTCCTTATCGTCCTTATCTTCTAAATGATCTTTATCCAAAAGTTGGTGCGGAATTGACTTGGTCTATCGAAATTGACTTGATGCATCGAGATTGATGACGTCACTTTGGAAAATGATGACGTCGGATCGTGCCAAGATGGACATCGGACTTGATGACGTCGGATCGAACCATGACGTCGCCCCAAGAAATGATGACATAGGATCGAACCATGACGTTGCCCCGAGAAATGATGACATAGGGATCGAACCATGACGTCGCCCCAAGAAATGATGACATAAGGATCGAACCATGACGTCGCCCCAAGAAATGATGACATAGGATCGAACCATGACGTCGCCCCAAGAAATGATGACATAGGGATCGAACCATGACGTCGCCCCAAGAAATGATGACATAGGGATCGAACCATGACGTCGCCCCAAGAAATGATGACATAGGGATCGAACCATGATGTCGCCCCAAGAAATGATGACATAGGGATTGAACCATAACGTCGCCCCAAGAAATGATGATATCACTTCGTGGGAGATTCATTTTATCCCCAACAATACGTATCCAAATTCTTCTCATGGACACTTTTCCATCTACTGGAAAAATTATGCTCTAGTACGACAGAAAGAAAAGCAGCAGGAAATTACTTCCCTTGTTGTACCCACCGTTGAATCTACGACCCTTAATGTCCAGCGATTTCAAGATCGCACAAGTAGCTCCAACAAAAGGCCGAGGCCTAACTGTGATTACTGTAATCGCGTTGGCTACACTGGTGCAACATGTTACAAGCTGAATGGTTACCCTCCAAAGAAGAAGGAAGGTTCCACTTTCGTAGCTGCATCTCCTACAAGTGGTGCAATATCATCTTCAGTACCCGCACCGGCACTCACAGCTGATCAATATGCTAAGCTAATTGCCATGCTCTCTTTTGGCCCCAATGACGTTGCATCAGTTTTACCTGTTCTCAACATAGCAGGTAACACTATTTTTCTTAAATCTCATTCATGGATTGTCGACACTGGTTCTTCTAACCATGTGTGTTTTGATTTAAATGCTTTTAGTAAATATGAACTTGCCCCTAAGCGAGTCCACGTTCAACTTCCTGATGGCTCTCTACTATCAATGTTATACATTGGTACCATTACTTTCTCAAAAAACTTAATTCTAGAAAAAGTGTACCATGTTCCTAGTTTCAAATTTAATTTGATATCCGTTAGTCAACTAACCAGATCTCTAAACATCATGGCAATATTATCATCTCATTATTGTCAATTTTAGACCCTGATGGAAGAAACTGATTGGTCTGAATAAATATCACAATGGTCTCTATGTTAAAGTCTGTGGGCAACCAACTCAAAACCAACTCAAAACCAATTGACAATGAGTGGAGTGGCCCTTCCGTATTATATTTTAAGTTTATTATAGGGATATTAGCAATGTTGGATTATTATCCTTCACACGCCCCCTCACGTGTAGGGCACTCTCTATGGGTTTCTAACATGTGGACCATTGTATGTACGGGTAGCCGTTGGGCTTACTCTCGTAAGTGTCTGGTTTTGATACCATGTTGAAGTCCATGGGTCTAACTAACCTCGAAAATCGGCTTACAAGGTTAGGATTGCCCATGGCTTATAAACTGCAGGATCTTTAGTTCTCCATACAATGTGGGACTAATCTCAACACGCCCCCTCACGTGTAGCCTCGTTGGGTCTAACATGTGAAGTCCATGGACCTAACTAACCTCGAAAACTGGCTTGCAAGGTTAGGGTTGCCCGAGGCTTATTAACTGCAGGATCTTAAGTTGCCCATCCAATGAGGGACTAATCTCAACACGCCCCCTCACGTGTAGCCTCTTTGGGTCTAACACGTGTACATTAAATTTGGTGACGCGGAGTAAAGGTGCGGTCAAATGACTCGTCACAAATTGCCTGCTCTGATACCATATTAAAGTATGTGGGCATCCAACTCAAAACCAATTGGCAATGAGTGGAGTGGCCCTTCCATATTATATTTTAAGTTCATTATGGGGATATTAGCAATGTGGGACTATTATCCTTCACACGCCCCCTCACGTGTAGGGCACTCTCTGTGGGCCTCTAACACGTGGACCATTATATGTACGGGTAGCCGTTGGGCTAACTCTCGTACGGGTCTGGCTCTCGTACCATATTGAAGTCCATGGACCTAACTAACCTCGAAAACCGGCTTGCAAGGTTAGGGTTGCCGAAGGCTTATTAAATGTAGGATCTTAAGTTGCCCATCCAATGAGGGACTAATCTCAACACGCCTATTATCCTTCACACTCTATTATCTACGGCCACCCCCGCAACATTAGTTAATACTCAATCTACTTTCGATCTATGGCACTGGCGGTTGGGACATCTTTTTTCACCTCGTTTTAAGTTATTATGTCAAAATTTTAGTTATATTAAATCAAGTAATAGTCGACCTTGTGGGATATGTCCACAAGCGAAACAAACTCGTAATATTTTTCCTTCCAGTACTAGTTGTAGCAAATTTGCATTTGAAATTTCTCAAGTATTTTTATTCTCATGTAAATACACAATTTCAAAAGAAAATCAAAATTATCAACTCTGGTGATGGAGATATATACATTCCTCAATTACAAACAACACGATTGATCCGTGTCGTTTGCACACAAATTAATTAAGATGTTTCTCACTAATACTAACAAGTAATATAATGGCAGTAAGGATCATTCCCACGAAGAGTTGTGAATTGTTATTTGTTTTCAACTTCTTATGTAGCCAAAGGGGGATTGTAATGAATTAAACTAAGTAAACTAACAAAAAAAATAAAAACAAAATAAATAAAGATTGAGATTAAGGTGCGAAAATATTAGGGATTTCATCTTCTGTCCCCAATCATGCTCGTCAATCGATTAGAATCAACATCCACCCTCTCTTCATACCAATAACCCTAAAGTATCCCCAATCGGTGTAATACTTCGTTACGCCTCCATATAACAACATATACTGCAATCGCTAATATATAAATTCTTTTCCACCAAATAACCTAATGTTTATCGAGCATTAATATCCGTGAGACAAGTTATTCATGGGAAATACATCGCACTTATCGTGGAATATTCAACCTAGGTCAAGCTTTACTTGAGACTTCTTTCACGATTCGTACCGCTAGTGATCACAAATTACTACTTGTTGCTAAGGTTCTTACCTAAGAACCCTAACTAGCTATAGAAAAGCTCCCGATCTTGTTTAATTTGTAACTCAAACATTCAAGAGAACCAATCATATTATATGAACACAATCACATAATTGTTATGCATCGTAAAATATGAACGATAAAAAGAGATCTTGAATATTAATAATAACAACCAGATTGATTCATATGCTTAGGACTTCCAACTACATCCCCAATCAATAAAACAAAGTTACCTACTAATGAATTTACTAAAACCCATGAAAAATATACAAAGAAGAAGAATAGTTTCCCCCTAAAGGGGTAAACCCTAGGTTTTTGATGTAGAAGTTGTGATATGAGCGGTAGAATATATGAGATTACTTAATTTAATTTATAGCCTTCAATGATTGACCCTCAAGTATCTTCTCCTTTTAGGGTTTTGAATCCTTCCTTAACCATGCTTCCTTGCTTTGGAAGTCTAAAACGCGTCAAAACGGACCCCATAGGTTTACCACAGTCGGCATGGTCGATTCCCATGAACTGTGCCGATTTTAGGACCAAAATAACTCCAATTCTCCAGTCGGCATGGTCGATTCCCAATGAACCGTGCCGACTTTAGAAAATCCAAGTTTTCTGTATGAAAACGTGTCCCAGTCGGCATAGTTGGGAACCGCGCCGACTGAAATGTTGTAGATGATTTTTTTCTTGCTTCAGTTGTTTTTTCCATAACTTCTTCGTCCGAACTCGGAATGACCTCATTCTTTTTTGCGTTCACCTCGTATTCTCGTTCTCTTCAATATGATATTAAGAAATCCTAGATTTGAATGAGTTGAATTTGGTCTTTGACCTTTCTCCATTGGTAGAATTTGATTTCCTTGTTCATTTCGTGTTCTAATGAAATCCTTTCTTCATCTTTGGTTTAATATACTTCAAAACTCCTAAGAAACTCATAAACAAATAAAACCAAAGCATAATAATATGAAAACTAACAAAAAAAGCAATGAGTTAGCGTATCAAACTAATGCAAATAATGCACCTATCAACGATCTCATAATGGAACTGGTTTTCTTTCTAATTAGATGAAATATTTATACTTTAAACACGGTATTACTCATCAACGTAGTTGTGTCAATATACCTCAACAAAATAGCATTGTTGAGCACAAGCATCGGTACCTTTTGGATGTTTCCTGAGCTCTTCGATTACAGTCTCATCTACCACTATCATTATGGGTATGCTACTTAATTAATTAACAAAATGTCTACTCCTATTTTATATTATAAGTCTCCACATGAGGTCTTGCTAGACAGTTCTCCAAACTATTCAATCTTAAAAATATTTGGGTGCTTATGTTTTGCACGTAATAATAAACCTTCAAACAAGTTTGCTACTCGTTTTAGTCCTGGCATCTTTGTGGGTTATCCACATGGTCAAAAAGGTTATAGAATTTTTGACATCAAGAATAAACAAATTCGTGTCTCTTGTGATGTTATTTTTTATGAAACTGTATTTCCTTACAGTACAATATCGGATGATAGCCTGGCACCGGTGTCACCTCCTTCCATTCATATTCACCCCATGGATGACTATTGTTGGGAAATAAAAGAAAGGCGACACGTGTAAAACGATTACTGAAGGAGACAGTGAAATTAAGAAGAATGAGAAGCACATAATCAAAACCGTATCGAAGGATCGAAAAAGGACAGATGTGAAAGACTGAGTAAATCTCTGCATGATCGACACCTAAGATCGGGAAAGTAACATCACACTGATCGAAACAGAAGCACACAATCAAAGCCGTAACGAAGGATCGAAAAAGGACAGATGTGAAAGACTGAGTAAATCTCTGCATGATCGACACCTAAGATCGGGAAAGTAACATCACATTGATCGAAACAGATAGCATTAAATGCATATTGAACGGGGAAGTAAGAATAATAATAAACGTGGAACGGGAAAGTAGGAGTAATGATGAACGTGGAGCGGGAAAGTAGGAGTAATGATGAACGTGGAGCGGGAAAGTAAGAAGATAATTACTTTTACCATACGTTTGACACGTACGATCGGGACAAAGCTGATTCTCAAGGAACGAAGAACACGTGTTAATCATACAAGGTAACGGACCAAAAAGCAAAAGGCATGACCTGTCAATCGTATAATCATCTCGATCCAAAGATAATAAGGAGAACGAAAGAGGGTATCGGGACAAGAGGGATCCACTAAATAAATCTATAAATAGTAGAGAGCATTCAACAGAGAAGGGGTCGGAAAATTGAAGTGAAGAAAGGCTAAGGAAGATTTATCAGAGTAGAAGGAAAAAGATCATTAGGTATGTACACATTGTGTAAGATTAGAATTGATAGATTCCACTATCATGATTCATTTTCTTGATTTAAAAGATTATGGATTTGTGACTGTAGTTTGATCAGATTTATGATCTGTAAATGAATGGATTATTAAAAAATTTCTCAAATCATTGGTTTAAAAGAGGATTTTATGTATCAAATTCTAAGTTAAAATCTTTATGTTTACTGATTTTTCATCAAATCATTGGTTGTTAATGTCAATGGGAATTTTGGCATAAACAATTTGGCGCTAGAAACAGGGACTGGGTTAAAGGATTTATCCTACTTGTTCATGAACAATGGATTGATCTATTATTGATGTATTTCAAAGGTAAAGAAATTTAGTAAAAAGAATTTGGTAGTTTTAAGCAACATTCTGGCTTAATTTAACTTTTCCCAGCAAGTGATTTTTTCCGCATAATAACCTTTATGTGATATGAAAAATGGAAATGATATCTCATTGAAAAGAAAAAACTTTTAAGTTTGAATGAATCTGTTTAAATGTTTGTTTTTTTTTTTTTTTGCGATTTAAAAGATTCATGGTAAAAAATATAAATTATTTAATTAAAAGTATAAACATATTTTTAGAAGATCATAAAGCTAGTTTCTGTCACTTTCTTTATTAAATAATTTGTTGAGAGATTATTTGGCTAACTTTTAAAATATCATTAGAAGTCAAGAGAAGAAAGCAAATAATCAACATATCCAGAAGAAATATGTCTCAAGAAGCAGGCTCTGGGAACCAAGACAGTAACGATAGGCAAAGTTACAGACAAAGGGAAGTTGAGAGTGATCCAGAACAACAACAGAGTGATGTAGGAAATCATTCACCTATCCATGAATTAACACCAAATACCATATCACAAAATCAGCCGTCACATCATGAGAATTCAAGAAATGATGTAAATTATCTTCAAAATCTGATGAGGGAAATGAAAGAAATAAGAAGAGAACAGAGGGCCAGTCATGATAAAATTGAATTATTAACCAGAGAAAATCAAGCCTTAAAAAATGCAATTCAACGTGAGCAGAGACAGGCTGTAACTGGATCACGAAGTCAAGAAAAAATTTCTGGAAGGCGTGCACCCATAAATGAAAGGGAAAATCAAGATCAGAGAATGGTATTAGTAGGATCAACATCACGAGCAAGGAAGCAACGGGAAAATCAAGAAATTCAACGTGCACAATGGAAAAAATGTATGGAAGCGATGGAGAAAATGAAAGAAGAGATAAAAGACTAAAAAATAAAGAAGGGGGAAGAATAGAAGAGGTGTTGAAAGAAGCCAAGCGCACACCGCTGGCTCAGCGGTTGACATGTGTTCCATTGCCAAGAGAATACAGTATCCCTGTATTTGAATGTTATGATGGTACGAAGGACCCGACCTCACATTTAAAGTATTACAATCGAGTGATGTCACGATGGGACGGACATGAAGCAATAATGTGCCGATGTTTCCCTTCGAGTTTAACAGGTTCAGCATTGTTATGGTATGATAGATTTCCAGAGAGTTCCATTGAATGCTATTCACAATTAGTGAGGAAATTTCTTGAAGCTTACATGTACAACAAGCCCGTTGATTCGGGAATAGATATATTATATTCCCTCACATCGTGGCCAGAAGAAACGATCCGGTCTTATACATCCCGATGGCATACGGTTTGTCAAGCAATTGGAGATGTTGACTCAAGTACAACAATAAATCATTACAAGTGGGTAATCGCTGACTGGAGATGTCAGCTTTTTATTGAAATTCATCGTAACAATCCCAAGACCGAGGGACAGCTCAGAGAGATAATAGAAACATGTGCAAGATTGCAAGATTGCAAGATGTGCAGGAACAAGGTCCGAGAAGTAGTTCACGAAATCAAGGAAACATGAAAAGGAAAAATTCAATTGAGGTATCACCAGAACAAAAAAAGAAATTCCCTCATAAATCAGAACCAAAGGAATCAAAGCGCCCACGACAAGGGGAAAATAAAAATTTTGTGCAGCGATTTCAAGAAAGAGTGTTCACAAAACTCAATATCTCATATTCTGAATTATTCGAAATCATAAAAGCTAAACCAGATTTTCAATGGCCATCATCAAAAGGCAATCAACCTGAGTTCACACAACGTTCAAAAGATTATTGTGAGTACCACTGTTATAAAGGGCACGCAACAGATAATTGCAGGAATTTTATTATGCTCGTACAAAAAATGATAGATGCAGGAAAGTTGAAAGAATATATTCAAAGGACCGAACCAATAGCAAGATCCGACAAAGGCAAAGCAATGCATATTCCATATAACGAACACACCATTAATATGATATCATTCTCAGAAAAAAGAGATACAGATATGAAAGCTGCAATTAATAAAAAGTTGTGTAAAAGGATGCGAGATCATGAAATTTTTAAGGTATCGGGAAGGATAGCGGAAGCTTGGGAAGACTGGATGGCATCCCCTTTAACTTTCTCAGCACGGGAAGTAAATCAAGAAATTGAGATGCACAATGATCCCTTGGTCCTTACATTGCCAATGTCAGGATGGAACGTTAGAAAAATTCTTATGGATGGGGGCAGTTCCTTGAACGTATTGTTTCATGACACATTTTGCAAAATGGGACTCGCAAAAGATCAATTAATCCCATCCCGGTATGTTATTTATGGGTTCAATGGAATGGCCTCAAGACCAGAAGGAGATATAGATTTGCAAGTATCTGTTGGACCGATTAACATCTCAACAAGATTCAGTGTAGTAGATGCTCCATCTCCGTACAATGCAATAATTGGGAGACGTTGGGTACACCAGTTGAAAGGTGTAATTTCCACTTATCATCAATATTTGCGATTTCCAACACCGCAAGGAGAAATGGAGATCAAGGGAGATCAAGATGATGCGAAGTTTTGTATAATGGCGGAGGTAAGAATACATGAAGAGCTGGAACAACAACAGCGTGAAAGGAAGAAAAATCGTAAGACCGAAGCAAAGGAAGAGGAGATAAATCAATATTTGAAAAGAAACACCGAACAAAAATCAACAAATGAGTTAGGAGAAAGCAGTAAAAGTCAAGAAAATTCAACAAGTCAGCAGTTCAAAGGACCCTCATAGCAATTAAAGGGAACTCCAACTTCGATCGGGAATCCAAAACCAATTTTCACTCTATAGAAGAAACTAAAATTGTAAATATTGGAACTTCAGAATGGCCTAAGCAAGTGCGAATTGGAACATTGATGAAAGAAGACATGGAGCAAAGTTTAATCAAGTTACTTCGTGATTTTGTAGATATATTTGCATGGAAAATGGAGGATATGCCCGGGATAGATCCGAGTATTGTACAGCATGAATTACAAATACGTCCCGATGCTATACCATTTCGACAACGGATACGAAAGGTTGCACCGGAGTATCACGATCCAGTCGAAAAGGAATTAGCAAACCTTCTAAGTGCAGGATTCATTCGAGAAGTGCGATATCCAACGTGGATTTCGAATATGGTGATCGTTCCGAAAAAGAATGGTGGAGTAAGAATCTGTATAGACTTCACCAACTTAAATAAAGCATGCCCAAAAGATAGTTATCCACTTCCTAACATTGATCAGTTGGTAGATGCTGTAGAAGGCCATGAGGCATTATCTTTTATGGATGGTCAGTCGGGATACAACCAGATTGCACTTGCTGAAGCAGATCAAGAACACACAACATTCTTCACTCCCCGGGGATTGTATTGCTATACCAGGATGCCGTTTGGATTACGAAACGCGGGAGCAACATATCAACGATTGGTTGATGCAATTTTTAAACCTTGGATCGGATAAATATTAGAAGTTTATGTGGATGATATGTTGGTAAAAAGAAAATTATCTATCGACCATCTACAAGACCTCGCTGAAATTTTTGGTGCATTACGAAAATACAAGATGAAAGTTAATCCGGAGAAGTGTACTTTTGGTGTTACTTCGGGATGTTTCTTGGGTTACTTGGTTACAAAAAATGGAATTGAAGTTGATCCAGCAAAGATTCAAGCAATAACAGATATGCCATCACCCAACAGTATTAAAAGTGTACAGAAATTAAATGGATGTCTGGCTGCTTTAAGCAGATTTATTGCCAGATCATCAGGCAAACCCTTCTTTGATATACTCAAGAAGAAAAATAAATTTGAATGGAACGATCAATGTGAACAAGCTTTCCAAAACATAAAAAAACATCTAGCTACATTGCCAGCATTACAGAAACCGGAACCTGAAGAGATATTAACTTTGTATACAGCGGCAACGGAAGATGCAATCAGTGCAGCGATGGTACGTACCAATGAGAAAATAGAAAAACCGATATATTATATCAGCAAAACCCTTAATTCGGCAGAAAGAAATTACACTAAAATCGAACAACTCATCTTATCATTGGTCTTTGCCACTCAAAAGTTACGTACTTATTTCCTCACACATTATGTTCGTGTCCCGAGCAAGGCACCGTTACAATCAGTATTAAAGAATAAGGAAAAGTGGGAAGGATCGCCAAATGGAACGCCCAGCTAGAACAATTCAACATCATTTATGAGTTGCAAACCGCATAAAAATCTCAAGTTTTAGCTGACTTCCTTGCAGATTTCCCGATTGAAGAAGAATATGAAATTCAAGGATTACCATGATGCGAGGAAGAGGACCCACAAGATATTCTGAACTCAACAAACTCTCAAAGGTGGGAAGTCTTTGTTGATGGGTCCCGAAACAAAGAAGGAGCATGAATTGGCATTGTGATTACTGCACCAATGGGAGGGCGAATGACACATTCATTTCGTCTTGAATTTGAAGAACATACAAATAACATAGTAGAATATGAAGCTGTGGTTCATGCTCTAAAACTCATCATCGAACTAGGAATCAACAATGTTCGACTCACAAGTGATTCATAGTTGGTAATTCGACAGGTCGAATTAAAATATCAAACACTTGATGCAGATTTAGCACAATATAAAGATCTTGTTCAAATTCTAGCAAATCAAATCCCAAACATCATTTTTCGGCATCTATCGCGAGACAAAAACCGACATGCTGATGCATTGGCATTCATTTCTTCCATGGTAAACGACCCTAATATCATGGCAATAAAAGTCGGAAGGATATATGAACCATCTATCCAGATAAGAGCACTTCATAACATAGAAGAAAATGTGACAGAAGAAATTAATGATCCCGCAATACAAAATGCCCCATCTATGCCTCAACAAATAGATGATCAACCAAGTGAATCAGATTGGAGGATTCCGATTCATCAATATCTACAAGATAACATATTGTCTTCCAATTCTAATGAAGCAAGAAAAATTCAACTCAAATCAGATAATTACCAGCTTCGGGATGGAATTTTGTATCGAAAATCATTCCTCGGGCCATTATCCCGATGCCTATCACAAAAGGAAGGAATTCGGATACTCAAAGAAATACATTATGGACATGCGGGAAACCACAGTGGAAGGCGATCACTTGCATTAAAAGCTAAAACCCAAGGCTATTATTGGATATCCATGCTAAAGTACTCAGAAAACATGGTACGAAGGTGTGAAGAACGCCAACGATTCGCAAAGAAGATCAAAGCACCTGTCACAGAGCTAAATTCTGTACTCAGTCCATGTCCTTTCGTAAAATGGGGGGTAGATATTGTTGGTCCGTTAGTTGAAGGAACCAAAAAGAGAAAATATTTAATAGTGGCTACCGATTATTTCACCAAGTGGGTAGAGGCTAAAGCATTAGCTCGGATCAGAGATTCCGATGTGTTCACATTTTTATTTGAAAATATCATATGTAGATTTGGGATTCCAGCAGCCTTAGTTTCTGATAATGGACAGAAATTTCAAGGAAAGAACATCGATATGCTATTTGAAGCATATAACATTCAGCAACACAAATCCACACCATTCTATCCCCAAAGTAATGGACAAGCTGAATCCACAAATAAAACAATTGCAATAAATCTGAAGAAGACATTGGATGGATATTACAAACATTGGTGTGAACAGTTGCATAATACATTATGGGCGTATCGCACCACAAGAAAAGAATCCACTGGAGAGTCACCCTTCTTTCTCACATATGGGACAGAAGCAGTCATACCAACAGAAGTCATTCTACCCACAACTAGAACAGAAGCATGGGAGAAAAATCTAAATACGGATTTAATGTTACAAAAGTTGGATGATTTGGAAGAAAAACGAGAAGTGGCACTCCAGAAAATGGAGAATTATCAAAGAAGGTTGGCACGGTATTATCACAAAAGGGTCAAGTCAGGAAACTTTGTCCAAGGACAATATGTTTTACGACAAATCCCAGAATACCATCGGGACAAAAGTGCTGGAAAGTTCGCACCAACTTGGGACGGTCCATATGTAATACAAGCATCAGCGGGACAAGGATCGTACTATCTCCGAAATATGCAAGGAGACACCTTACAACATCCTTCGAATGCACAATACTTAAAGCTTTATTATCCATAATTAATAGCACAGCTATGATGGCCAACACAGGTATTTAAGTCTTTATTCAATCCTTTATTTAACAATAAAATTCTTTGTGAGTTTATACTTACAATAAAATTCAAATCCAGGAACATCTTATTCTGGAAAACGCTACGATTGGCGACATAATCAAAACTCAAATCCAGGAACATCTTATTCTGGAAAACGCTACGATTGGCGACATAATCAAAATTCAAATCCAGGAACAACATATTCTGGAAAACGCTACGATTGGCGACATAATCAAGATTCAATCCTAATACCAAAGAGGTAAATGTCCTTTTAGAATTTTAATAATTCATAAGTTCTAATAAAGAAGGAATACCTAATTTATGGTTATCATTTTCAGAGTACGTTTGGGACCAACCCTGTATCTTACTGATAGACACATTTTAGTGTCTAAATTGCACCTTAATTTCTAGTGAGTTAGTATTCGATTTTGTGTCTATTACGTGTTTTTATGCTTTTGTAGGTACATTAGAAGAATAAAGATTTGTGGAAAAATTGGCTCAAAAAGTGTTCAATGCACCCGGGAAAATGGATCAAAGCACCCACACTTTGGATTGGGGCACCCCTGGATCGGGTCAACCCAGCGGGTCAACCAGGCGAGTCAACCCAGCGAGCTGGATCGGGCCGAGTCACCGGGTCAACTCATCGGGCTCAACTGTTTCTACTGGCAACATAAAATCAATGTGTAGTTTGGTTTCTTTCGCTTCCAGATTGTTCCAAATGTTAGTAGATATCCCACACAAGTTAGAACAATCGAGAAACAGCAAAAAAAATCCCGTGAAATTAGTTGAAAAATCATGTATTTGGCCGGAATCATGATTCGATTAGGATTGGGATTTATGGGCTGTTCTAGAGAGTTCTATTAGGTTTAGAACTCTCTCTAGGGTTTCTACTATCTATAAATACCAAGAGAAGCCAAGAGAATCGATAACAAAAGCCTAGAGAAGAAAATAGAGAATTCCGGTGAAGCTCCATCAACATCCGATCAACTGCTACTGCACCGGCCGGCTGTTCTTCATCCATCACTGCCGGAGAAGAAGACTCAGTAACATCTATAACTGTTGCTGATTTGAATTTTCCTGTTGTCTATTACTTCGAACCATTTGTTGCTTAAACTCTTCTGTAACAGCTGAACCCTCTCCTGTAACGCATATAAGCGTATCAAATCAGCTGTTACAGCGTAATTCAACCTTGTAATCAATATTTTGAGCAATGAAATCAACTTTTGAGCAAGTTTTCTTCACCATGGGCTAAATCTATTTACTGGGATGATGGAGGAGGTTTTTCTCTCAATTTTATGTGGTAAGTCTATTTTTAATTAATTATTTAAATTCTTTTATTATTATTTGCATGGATTTAAATTAGAAAAAAATGGTTTTTATTAAATAGTTGTGTTCTCTTTTGATGGGTCATGCTTAGTTAATTACTCTTGATGTCTCATGCTTAGGATTTACAATTATTCTTTTAGGAAACATATTTTTGGCAAACTTGAATTAAATTGTTAAAAAGAATTACATGATTAATCACATAAATTGTTAGAAATAACTGAATCTTGATTCCTAGTTTTTCTCCATATTTTCTAAAAATATTCTCTAGTTTAATTTCCTGATTTTTATTAGTTTAGATTAAGTTTAATATTTTCTAAAATCATTACCTTCACAAGTTCGAGAATCGAACCTTTATTTACCACTTCTAAGATTACATCACTTACCCCTGGCCCGGGTTTGTTTCGTATGTTGGGATCTCGAATTATATGTTTTGAGGTATATACACTTCAATCCATTGTACTCATGAAACAATATGATTAACCTAAAGATTTCATAAATATCATATCTTATGCAGGGACAATATCCAGAGCACATTCAAGCAAAAAAGTGGAAGATCACAAAATGATGTTTTCAACTACAGTAAGTCAAACTTCAAAATAACAAAGCACCGGGACACAAGAAAAGAATATCAAAAGATGAAGCTATGAGCATTAGAGAAAAGAACAAGTACAACTAGGCTTCATAGTTGGACCGTCGGGGCGGTTGAGGAGGAACCATCGGGACGGTAGCACGACCATTCAAAACAGAAGGATCGGCTTGAGCACGATCCAAGGTAGAATTGAATGACATTGCAATTTTTGCCTTGGCATCTTGTCTCACCCAGACGATATAAGCGTGCATATAATCAATTTCTGATTGAAGATCTTTAATCTTTTGCTGATCCTTCTCCACTTTTTCTTTTTCAGCATTTAATTCCTTTAATAGCTCATCAGATCTTGATTGTACTTTTATAATTTCCTGTTCTTGAGCTTCGCGTTTTGAAGTTTCAGCATTCAACTGAGATTGCAAATCCCGAAGCTTGATTGTATTCAGAGCCATGTTTTTCTCTGAAGTCTTCAGCTCTTCAGTAATATTTGATATCGTGTTATTTGCAATGTTGAGTTCAGCTCCTGCTACTGTTGCTCGTCCATTGGCTTCATTAATCTTCTTTTCTAGCACTGAAAACCAGAATGAATATCAGATAAACCATATAATACCTTCAATAAAACAAGCATATAACTCAAGCATATACCTCTAGCTACAGAATTAAACTCCGCTTCTTTAAGGGTTAAAGTTTTCAGAACTTCCTGATATTTGGATTCAGCTCTATTACGTCTCCAAGTATTCAACTCAATACTATCGGATAATTGTGCTAATTTCCCCTTAACCAGTTCCATATCCATATTTACTTCTCTTGCATGATTGTTCAACTGAGTCATCCTACGCTGGAACCTAAACAGGGATTCCAAGTCTCCCTCTGATCTAACCTATAGAGGGAGATCAGAGGTTCAAAAAAAAAGGTGGAACGACCTATAGGTTCATACCCAATACTGGAATGAACTATAGGTTCGTACCCAATATAAGTACGATCTAACCTATAGAGGTACGAACCCAAAATATGATACGAACTAAGAGGTGAGGAGCAAACCTTGATTTTGATCTTGAAGCTTTTGATTTTGATCCTCAAAATTTTGAAGTTGTTGCTGTTGTTGTTGTTGTTGAAATTGTTGTTGAAGATAGTTGTTTTGCTGCTTGAGATTTTCAATTTCTTGCTGCAAATCTTCATTTTCGCGTTTTTCCTTTGTTACTTCATTCTTGAGCATCAGCTCCATCATTACGGCCCGAGCCTTATAAAATTTGTACGCTGCAAATGTGCAATCGGTACCATATTTAAGCTGAGCAAGATCTTGCTGTGGAAAAGAATACGACGGACCCTGTGCAACAGTCAGAACTTCATTTAAAGAAGAAGAAAGACTGAGTGAGTACGATTGATTGAAATACTCGCTTTCGAACCAAGCGTCCCGAGTATTATCCAGTGGAGAAGCAACGAATGAAGTCCGCAGCCTAGCCATTGAAGAACTATCAGATTTCGATGGATCGTGCTGAGCTGAAGTATTCAGAAACCCTTTAGAAACAAACCACTGAAAGGCTTCGTCTTCTTCACCTGCAAGAGTGATTCCCTCATCCTCTTCAGAGAAGGGCCATTGAATGGAAGGTTCAACATCCGGCATGTCATCATGGCTACCATCAGCATGAGCGGCAGATTGAACTAATGTCCCGATGGGGGCATTTGATGTATGAATGACTCCAGGAGCATTTTCATCCCCAAGGGGGCTCGGGACATTAGGAGAAACTGTAGCTGAAGCGCTAGGAGCTATGATTTCAACATTTGCTTCTTCAGAAATCTCATTTCTCTGTTCTTCCACAACAACATCAACAACAACATTTTCTTTTTCAATATTTTCTTCAACGGTAACAGCTTCGTTCACTTCTTCCATATTTTCTTCTTCAATAGCAATATCATCTGCTTCTTCTTGAGGTAATCCAGTAAAAACTATTTTTTGTACCACTACATGGAACAATTGGCTCTATGTCAAAGTTAAAAGGAAAGGGAGAAAAGGAATCATAGATGACGGTGGGAGCAGTGGTGGTAGGAACAGTTTCAGAAATGGATTGGGTTCAGGGTTCAGGCTGCTCCGAAGAAAGAATTGGTTCCCCCACGCTAACATGAACAACATTGACGATAACGTGCTGTCCCGACACTTCTGTTCGAACCGAACCTTCAACGTTCTGTCCAGCAGCAGTGATAAGAGCGGAACTGCTGTTCCCCTCAACAAAGTAATCTCTAATTTCCCCTTCCTCTACTTCGGAAGGGTACATTGGTCTTCTCAATTTTTTCTTCTTTTTTTTTTCAGGGAAAACTAATTTTCGTTTTCCCTTACCTTCAATAACTTCTTCCTCAACTCTTTGCCTACCTTCAACGATTTGAATACCAAGACTTGGGCGAGGAGGAGGAGGAGGAACATCGTTGTGAAGTTCAGAATCGGGTTCATCCTGAAACACAAACATTTGTCCCGTAAAAAAAAAATTCAATGGTAGTTCGGGACAATATTGAAATAAAGAATAATACGAACCTTATAATCAAACTTATAGTCCTCAAAATTTAACCGCCAAGGACAATAGCTTGGGAAACGATTACGAAGTCCTTGAATTTCATCTTTGGAGATATTACCTTAAATCCAAGGACCTTCAATTACAATTGGAGTGCGATACCACTTATAGTCATGATCCTGACGAATTCTTTATTTTGTGGGAAAATCAACTTTGGTATGGGGAACAAATTTGATTTTGGGATCGTCGACTTCATGTAATAAGGAAAATCCCGAAAGACACTTGCGAACGGGGCTAACGCTCCACTTCACGTAATTCTTCTTGGTAATACAATCTCCATATGTAGTATGAAAATTTTCAACGGTATAACTGTTACGTTCTGTAAAATCTGGAACGTAGCAAGTAAGGTTAGCCCGCCCTTCGCTTCGGAGGCTACACTCATCAAGGATACGCCACCAATTTCCATTGTATTGAGTAATGGATCGAGCAAGTCCATGAGGAGAATCACCACGAGTTGCAAGGACTTCATATTGAAAAGGATTTTCTTCTTTGTATAATGGGATACGAAGTCCGGCCTCTAATGCACCAGCAGAAATTAATAAACTATTGGGAGAATAGTTAAAGCTTTGCATCGCTCCTAAAGTTAATACATCAGTATTTCTTTCATAGAATGAGACTTTAAATCCTTCAAGATCATGTTTTCTCTTAAAAACCTCAATGTTCATTGACCGGTAACTATAAGTCGCATGAGACCGCTTATTTCTGGGGGCAGGATTAGCGGCTGTAGAAGCCTCAGGAGCTGGATTACGAGCAGGCCGAGACACGGCATATCTAGAAGAAGGAACTCTTGAAGATCTTCCAGATTCTTGGTGATCACCAGCAGCATTGGGATTTCTGGAAGATATGATGTTTTATCTGAAAAGAAAGTTTCAAAGGATCAATATATGAAGGAATCAGTTCAATCATATCTGTTAAAAGTTAATCATGATTAAATATTAAAGTAAGATACTGAAGGTAAGAAATCCTCAACATACCTGGAGAAAGAAGATAAACAATTACTTGATCAAAGTAAAATAAATGTGATTGATGCTAAAAGCTCCTGAACAGTTGGGAGAACGAAAGTATTTGAAAATTTCAAGGAAGATAAAGAGCAGCAACTTTAAGAGGTAAAAACATAAGTGGAAAAGACTGCATCGTATTTAAAGCGAAGAATAGAAACCGTCACAATTTGAAAAGGCATTAATCAAGGCAAAGATTTGATTTCCTCGAAAAAAGGGTAACTGACACAAACGTGATAATAAAAGTTACAGCTTCCGAAAAGTTCGCATAACGTGTGAAAAGAAGTAATGGTAAAACAGAAGGTAATAATTGTTCTTCTACTTTTTTCAAAACCTTGGATCGACCGTTAAAAGTTTTTGAAAAAAGAAGAAGAAGGGGGCAAGTTGTTGGGAAATAAAAGAAGGGCGACACGTGTAAAACGATTAACGAAGGAGACAGTGAAATTAAGAAGAATGAGAAGCACACAATCAAAGCCGTATCGAAGGATCGAAAAAGGACAGATGTGAAAGACTGAGTAAATCTCTGCATGATCGACACCTAAGATCGGGAAAGTAACATCACACTGATCGAAACAGATAGCATTAAATGCATATTGAACGGGAAAGTAAGAATAATAATAAACGTGGAACGTGAAAGTAGGAGTAATGATGAACGTGGAGCGGGAAAGTAGGAGTAATGATGAACGTGGAGCGGGAAAGTAGGAGTAATGATGAACGTGGAGCGGGAAAGTAAGACGATAATTACTTTTATCATACGTTTGACACGTATGATCGGGACAAAGCTGATTCTCAATGAACGAAGAACACGTGTTAATCATACAAGGTAATGTACCAAAAAGCAAAAGACATGACCTGTCAATCGTATAATCATCCCGATCCAAAGATAATAAGGAGAACGAAAGAGGGTATCGGGACAAGAGGGACCCACTAAATAAATCTATAAATAGTAGAGAGCATTCAACAGAGAAGGGGTCGGAAAATTGAAGTGAAGAAAGGCTAAGGAAGATTTATCAGAGTAGAAGGAAAAAGATCATTAGGTATGTACACATTGTGTAAGATTAGAATTGATAGATTCCACTATCATGATTCATTTTCTTGATTTAAAAGATTATGGATCTGTGACTGTAATTTGATCAGATTTATGATCTGTAAATGAATGGATTATTAAAAAATTTCTCAAATCATTGGTTTAAAAGAGGATTCTATGTATCAAATTATAAGTTAAAATCTTTATGTTTACTGTTTTTACATCAAATCATTGGTTGTTAATGTCAATGGGAATTTTGGCATAAACAACTATGATGACATTCAATGTCCGAATGGTCATACTAATTACCCATCCATAATTCCATCTAACCCTCATGTTAGTTCACCTATGGCTTCTCCTCCAATTGATACTACAACTGATCCATCTCATACTGTAGTTGATACATCCTCCACGGATGCTTCACATACCCAATTAATATCTCCATCATCATCACCATCACCATCACCATCACCATCACCATCTATAGTAGATGACTCTCCATCCATATATCAAAATGAGGGATTACCTACTTGTACTCGTCGACCCCCAACTCACTTAAAAGATTATATTTGAGACTACTGCTTTATTAACCCCTGAATCTCCAAAATCCGTCCAATATCCATTAACTTTTTATTTATCTTTTCAACAATTTTCTCTTACTCACAAGGCATTTCTCACATCAATACTATCCGATCAAGATCCACGGACATATACGGAGGCTAAAAAATCTCCTATCTGGTGCAACTCTATGGTTAATGAAGTTACTGCACTAGAAGACAATGACACTTGGGACATAGTGGACTTACCTCCCGGTAAGACGCCTATTGGATGTAAATGGTTATATAAAATCAAACGCAATTCATATGGATCTATAGAACGTTATAAAGCGCGCTTAGTTTCCAAGGACTATCATGATACTTTTTCCCCGGTTGCTAAATTAGTCACCGTAAGAGCCTTGTTATTTGTTGCTACAATTTGAGGGTGGTCTCTCTATCAGCTCGATGTGAATAATGCCTTCCTACAAGGTGATTTACACGAGGAAATTTATATGCGCCTCCCTTTAGGTTTTGCTAAAGGAAATCTAAATCAGATATGTCGTTTACGCAAATCTCTTTATGGGCTAAAACAAGCCTCTAAGCAATGGTTCACTAAATTTTCAACTACTTTACTTCATGAAAGATTTCAACAATCTTATGCGGACTACTTCATGTTTACCTTCCGTAAAGATTCTACTATTATTTACATTCTAGTATATGTGGATGACATAATAATCATGGAAACGATGATCAGGTAACTGCCCAATTAAAATTATTGTTAGCTCGTCATTTTCCCATTAAGGATCTTGGACGACTGCAATATTTTCTCGGCATTGAAGTGTCTCACTCTCCACGTGGTTTATTTCTTGGTCAACGTAAATTTATCGTATATATTCTCAATGATGCTGGTTTACTTGGAGGAAGAGTTTATAACTTTCCAATGGAAAAAAATCTAAAACTACTTCCCACAGATGGCACTCCTCTCCCAGACCCATCTGTCTATCGTCGTTTGATTGGTCGATTACTGTATTTAACCATAACACGACCAGACATTACCTACTATGTCAATTATTTAATTCAATTTATACAACATCCTCATACGGCTCATATGGATGTTTCCACACGCTACCTAAAGGGTACCATGTCAGTGGTTTTAAAGATTCTGATTAGGCTGGTTGCCCAGCAACGCGTCATTCTACTACATGCTATTTTACCATGATTGGTTCTGGTCCATTCTCATGGAAAAGTAAGAAGCAACGCATTATTTCCAAATCATCTTCCGAGGAAGAATGTCGGGCACTTGCATCCCTAGCTTCAGAACTCCAATGGCTAAAGTTTCTACTACATGACCTTGGGATATC
The DNA here is from genome assembly GCA_023531435.1 of Papaver californicum. Classification (NCBI taxonomy): domain Eukaryota; kingdom Viridiplantae; phylum Streptophyta; class Magnoliopsida; order Ranunculales; family Papaveraceae; genus Papaver; species Papaver californicum. The sequence goes on from JAJJMC010031084.1 coordinate 373,117, forward strand.
TCACTCTCAACCAATGACCGTTTATTGTGACAATCAAGCTGCATTGCACATCGCCAATAATCATATTTTTCACGAGCGCACAAAACACATAAAAACTGATTGTCATTTTTTTTGTGAAAATATTATGTCAGGATTACTTACTCCATCTTTCATTCTTTCCCAACAACACCTTGCTGACATCTTTACTAAACCACTAGGCGCTGAATCTTATCAACAAATTGTTAGCAAGTTGGGCGTTGTCTTTGCTCCCCCGCTCCAACTTGAGGGGTGTATTGAAAGTTACATACGTATAATTTTCATTCACTAGCCTTCCAACTTGAAAATAGCTGTCATTAGGATAAACCTTGATAAAGATTACAAGAGAAGCAAATATCCAAAATGTGTATCATGGAAGGAAAGAAGTCAAAGAAGATATCGCATCAGTTTGTGAACATAATGAAGATATTGCATGAAGATCACTTAGTCGTCTATATTTAGCATGTCCTGTACTAGTAGTTATATGTATTTACTTTGATTTATCTTATTTCCTTATACATGTAAAGCTGTCCATATTTTGTATTGCTACTCTAGTATAAATCAATATAACTTTATTCTCTTCCTCATCACGGAATAAACCAACATTTATGTCTTTTACTTTAGTTGTATAGTTATCAATTCTTAAATTCATTAAGGAGAGACAAATTTGCTTTGTGTTATGCAGAACTTGACTTTTGTGTTGAGCAGGTATATTTTTTGTTGAATATTTTTAATATCATAGAAAATAAAACGGTTTTCGTTTTTGGTTTGCCACTATGACGGGGGAGCATCTCGTGTCGAATAAACACAATTGATGTGTTTTAGAGATGAAAAGGCATCTCCAATAGGTGTGATACTTCACATAGGACACAACCTTTCCCATTAGACATCATATATGTCTATTGGAAATGAAGATTCATCTCCAATAGGTATGAGTTCCCTATAAGTAGTGATGATTGATTTTCATTAATGTATGAAAAACATCAAAAGGATTTTTATTTTCTTTCTTCTAAGCATCATCGGAATCATATTATTGTGTGTTCTTGGTTGGATCAAGGGTACAAACCTTGAATCCAATGACGTTGTTATAGGGCTTCATTGTATCTTGACGGTAATATTTCATATATCCGTTTGTAATCGCCAATTTATTGGGAGGGTCAAAATATTTGCCTAAAAGAAATCTTTTAGAGCCTTGAAGCCGGAAGTACATCAATCTCTCTGTGTGATTTTTCATCCTCTCTTGAACCCAATTTTCCAACCTTTTTAGACAAATATTCTCGACAGCTGAGGATGAAAGTTTGATTGTTACTGTTCTACAAGAAACACTGCCATCCGTTTTATCCATCCAAGGAAATCTGCAATGGGTGTTCGTTAATTGTATCGGTAGTTATCCAAATATATGGTTGGATTATACAACGTTTGGAGCTACAAAAAAAGAAAAAATTCATACTGTACTAGAAAACAAGGAGGGAAAGAATATTGAGAGTGCCTTTGTAAGACTCCTCCCTGCCATAAATCGTTAGAAGGATTGTCATTCCATCTGGAAATATCAAAATTAATTGCTAGTTGTCGATTCGAAGATTGCGGTATAAATACCAACTACCAGTGCTAGGGATATCGACATCAAATCAGATAAGTATATCTATATAAGCTTTGTTGTGATATCCTGTTATGGTGATGTTAAATTAAAATTACTATCTCATAAATACTAATTCGTTGAAATGAGTACATGATTCACGAACGGTAATATATCTTGATCGATGCACGTTTGGTTTGCATATCAGATGTTTTGAATAAATGTCTAAGTTAGGAACTTTGTTAGAAAAACGAAAACCTAGAAATAGTAATCTGACTATTTTGCAGGGGTGTTCACGGGTAGACCAACCCGTCCGCCCCAAACCGAACCGGCCTGGACCGATTGCCAAACCGCTCCAAACCGGATATATATTGAAGCGAGTTGGGTTGGTATTCGTAAAACCCGAATCCATAGGGTTGGGGCGCGGGTTGAGGGATCGAAAACCCGACTACCTTAATCAAACCGATGGGTATATACTATATGGGTGTAAAATAATAAAAATGGGGTGTATAGTATAACCGTATAAACATATAAAGGCAAAAATAAAACCCTAAAGCTAGCTTTTCAACTTCTTTCTCTTGTATTCTTCTCTCTGCCGCCACACACAACAATTACAAACCCTAAAAGTATACTAATGCAATCTATATAGTTAAATAAGGTTGAGGAAGAGAGGCGTAAAAGAGAAAAAAACAAAAGCATTCTCGTATCCGAGGTACGTTATGATCATGTTTGAGCGAGTACTGATGATAATTGTAGTACAACTAACTAAATGAGATGTCTCCTGATGTTAGAGTACTACCACTTTATTGGTTAGTTGTCTATGTGATAAAATCATATTTTGATGCATTTGGTTAACTAACATTCTTTGTGTTTGTGTTTAATTGTTCATGCAGGATGAGCCATCCACTGTAACCACTAGCACTAAGGTTGTTAGTTTTAAAGAGGTAATATCATTTTTGGTAATAAGTTTGTTTAGTTTTCCAAAGTTACTAATAAAAATCAACAAATAACTATTTTAAAGGGCCTAATAAATTTGTAAGCCCATTTCAAACCATTGAACCGACCCAAACCGGACCGATGAATAACGGTTTGGGTCATATCGGTTTGGACAAAGTAATGGTCCGGTTTGGGTTGATATTTTGATAAACCGCATAATGGTCGGGTTGGTTTGGGGCAGCCAAAAAACCACCGGATCAGACCGCTGCACACCCCTACTATTTTGATGTCTAATGGTCAACTCGTGCTTTCACATAACAAGGATGCATGTTGACTTCTCTTTGTTTCTCATGATAAATGATGATAGTATTCAATTTGGGGGATATTATTAAGATTCATATGAAATGGTTACCTGATCTAGTTTCTTATCATGCATATATGATGTACAGATAGGTCCATAAGTTTTCCGTGGGAGCCAAATCCGACACCGAAACTGTGGGAGTTTCTGTCTGTATTACTGGATTTAAAGATTCCTTCTTGGGAATTTTACGGGAATAGAAGAACGGAGTGAATACCTGATGCCTATACATTTTTGATACAAATTTGTAAAGGATTGAGTCTGAGTGGGGGAGTCACACATAATATTAATATACATGTTGAGATAGCAAGTATAAGTTTCCTATAAATATGTATATGCCTCTTGTGAATGCAAGTCTATAATGATTTCTTATGAATTAACAGTTAATGTTAATTATGATCACTAGAGAGGTTACCATTGATTTTGTAAAATCAAAGAAGAACAATTTTAATAATGTTGTCATAGTTGATCGCATTAATAGATGCATGTAATTAGGAAGAATTGCTTAGAACCTAATTCGTTGATATCCCATTTTAGAAGAAGCCATCTTAAACGTTCTTGATTAATTGTGAATCAGGATATGATCTTTAACATCTCTTAAAAGACTTATAATGAAAATTCAATACATACAAGTCTTAGACATTAAATTACTCAAGAAAAGGAGTAATTGCAGTTAACCATTGAAACGGAGAAAAACTTGGAAGAGCCATTTGTGAACAGTCTCCCAATGGAAATGATTTCAATGAAGTATACAGAAATGGTACTAAGGTCTGTGAAAGAAAGTTGATCGCCCATAGCAGAAACCCAACCTATGTTTTGAAAAAGATAAACAAGGTTCAATAGGTACCAACAAGTAATGGAAGTGATTATGGTGCACTAAGTCAAAACTTCTCATTTCTAAATAGTGCAATGATTCTGCATAAATGAGGATGGATGCAAATCCTTAATAAGTGTATTCTGATTAACAGGTGTATCACATAAACAGCTTATGAGACTTACCTATATGAGTATGGAAATCAGGTCGTTTCATAAGAGAAAAGACCGTTCTCTAAAGAAGACTCATGAATTCATGATATAAATACATGGCCATTAACGTGCTAAGCTACAGGTCTTTTATCAAAGGGCCAATCGATTCAGAAATGGAAAAATTATTCTCTGAAATCAGTATGTGTAGAGATTTAGGTTTTATCACAATGGGTACTTGGTTCAAGACTGGTTTCACCATAGAACCTTGATAAGGCTTTGGATTTCCTACACTAAGTGAAGGTTCAAATCCAAAAAGACTCCTACCATTTATGTATTTGTTTCTACGATGATGCTTATTCCCAACTTACTTGAACTACGTTGGCTTGATCCCACTCGGTTATGTAGGCAGTCACTTCAATGATGCAGCCACTCCAGTTTTGTAAGTTTTATTTTGTTTTCTTGTTTTTGGGTTATTGGAAATAGGGGGAGATTGTTTTTGTTTTTATTTTTGGTTTTCCGCTATGATTGGGGAGCGTCTGGTTTCGAATAGACACAATGGATGTGTGTTGGAGATGAAAAGGCATTTCCAGTAGGTGTGATACTTCACATAGGACACAAGTGAAGGTTCACCATATTCTCTGAAATAAATTTGTGTATAGATTCAGGTTTTATCACAACGGGTACTTGGTTCAAGAATGATTTCACCATAGAACCTCGATAAGGCTTCGGATTTCCTACACTAAGTGAAGGTTCAAATCCAAAAAGACTACTATCATTTATGTATTGGTTTCTACGATGATGCTTATTCCCAACTTGCTTGAACTACGTTGGCTTGATCCCACTCGGTTATGTAGGAAGTCACTTCAATAATATAGCCACTCCAGTTTTGTAAGTTTTATTTTGTTTTCTTGTTTTTCTGTTATTGGAAATAGGGGGAGATTGTTTTCATTTTTGGTTTGCCGCTACGACGGGGGAGCGTCTCGTTTCGAATAGACACAATGGATGTGTGTTGGAGATGAAAAGGCATTCCCAATAATTGTGATATTTCACATAGGACACAACCTTTCCCATTAGACACCATATGTGTCTATTGGAAATGAAGAGGCATCTCCAATAGGTATGAGTCCCCTATAAGTAGTGATGATTGATTTTCATTCATGTATGAAAAACATCAAAAGGATTTTTGTTTTCTCTCTTCTAAGCATCATCAGAATCCTATTATTGTATATTCTTGGTTGGTTCAAGGGGTATAAAGCTTGAATCTAATGACGTTGTTATAGGGCTCCATTGTATCATGGCGGTAATATTTCATATACCCGTTTGTAATCGCCAATTTATTGGGAGGGTCGAAATATTTGTTTAAAAGAAATCTTTTAGAGCCTTGAAGCCGGAAGTACAACAATCTCTCTGTGTGGTTTTTCATCCTCTCTTGAACCCAATTTTCCAATATTTTTACCTTTTATCTTAGATTTATTTCGGTTTCATCTGTCATTTCCCTTTTTGTACTAATAGTTGTTTTAATTATTTTATTTTCTAATTTGTTGTTTGTGGTTATTTCATGAGTCATATTGTTAATTTTTCTCAGTCTGTTTCGTGACTTTCTCTTTTTACCATGAGAATATTAGCTTTGAATGTTCAGGGGATAGGAAATCCTTTAACTAAAAACCATTTCTAAGAGTGAAATCTCAGAACATTCTCCAGATCTTATTTTCCTTAGTGAAACTAAGACCATTGATTCTAAAATGCGCAAGTATTTGAGGGAATTTGGATTCAAGATTATGTAGGTTTAGCAGGGGATTGGGCATTTTATGGAAAGAATATGGATTTGAAATCCTAGCTAAGTTTAGGCCTACCCGATTTATTTCAGGTCTACCAAATTTTATTCCCACCTAGGTAAGGGGATAAGGGGTGTCTAAAAAGGGTAAAATTATTAATTAAATTACCCTCACTAGTTATAAAAACATTTATATCCTTATCCTTAATACTCTAATCAATTTCTATTTTCCTCAAAACCAATCAAAAATTAGAATCTGTTTCTTTTTCACATCAATTTTTTTTTATTTGAAATTTTCAAAATTTTGGAAGTTTTTTGCGTTCAAGAACAAACGGCTAATAAGACACTCACATTATTGCCGATTATTCTTGATGTTCTTCGTCAATGAAGAACATCAACCAAGAATCGGTGGATGTTCATGCCCTCGTAAGCCCATTCTAGGTTGATGTTCTTTATTGACGAAGAACATGAAGAATCGACATATATAGGTGTATACCTAGAATTTCTCAAAAAATTCTGTTTTGACTATTCATTAACAACAATTGTTTTCACAGCTAAAACAATTAATTCACAACTAATATGATTAATTAATCTAATTAAGTATATTAGTCATTAACAAAAATAGTTGGATAAGAGGGTTTTGATTTTTATTTGGTAATGACCCTATTTTAAATTTTATTGGTAGGCCTGAATTAATTTGGGTAGGCCTAAAATTAGCCAGAATTTGAAACAAAGTTAATTCAGGAGGAGAGAAATTTAGTTTCTTTTTTAGACTACAAACAAATGTTTCCATAGGACCTTGGATTTTAACTTGCATGTATGGAGACCATCATGATAAAGAAAAACTAGTTCAGTGGTATGTTATTCAAGACCTCCATTATTCCTTCTTGCTACATTGGATCCTTATAGGAAAATACAACTTTGCATGCTATTAAAAAGGAAGGAGGGTCTAGTTATGTAAGTAGACATTATGATTTTGCCTCTGATACCATTAGAGACATCGGTTTGACAGATGTAATATGGTTTGGAGACTCATTTAGTTGGTCAAATCGTAACATGGTAAGGATCTTATTAGAGTTAGGTTAGATAGAGCTTTAGGTAAATCTCTTTGGCATGATTTTTTTTTATCAGCTTCATTGTCTAACTTAATCTCCATTGGTTCTGACCATGCTCCTGTTTTTCTTGAAAATGACCCTAGCATTCATAAAGCTCATAGACCTTTTAGTCTCTTTGAATACTAGATAGGTCGTAGAGAATGTAAGTCCATTGTATGTGAAGGTTGACAATCTTATCTGGTGGCCCCAAATGGTTATCTTATTCACCAAAAACTTCAGGTCACCCAACAAGCCTTAGTTAATTAAAGTAAAGTTACTCTTAAACATGTGTAGCGATGAAATTTTGATAAAGGTGAAAAATGTAAATTTATCATTCCCTTATCAGAAATGTTGAATTTATAAATTTATTTATATCATGTATCTGAAATATAGAGACTCTATGTCTATCTCACGTTCAAACTGAGAATATAGATTTTACTAATACATATTTATAGGCACTTTACGTTGATCTTATAGCCTTTTTATAAATATATGTATATGTACAATATTAGAGTTTCGCCCGCCTGAACTTTCAATATTCTACGTATATATGCGATTTGAACTTATGCTAAGTGCAATAGTTTCTTGGATGAACTCCTTGGCTTCAAGTATCGATAGCCGTAACTTAGCCAAAATCCAGAATTTTCACGAAGAAATGTGTGCCAAGTTTAAGCAGTTCAGTTTATTAAAGGGTTCATTAATTAAATACCCCTACAATTAGACCCCTTCACAAATACCTCTACACAAAATATATATACCCCCACCTTCTAGAAGCTAGAATTCCTGGAATAATATATTATGAAAGTACCCTCCTATATATTTCAATCCCACATAATCCAAACACATTTAATTTGTGACCGTTTTTCATCCGTTTCATCTCTCTCGCTATCTTTCTCTCTCAATCTCTCTCACTCTCACACAACAAACAGGTTCAAAAAAAATAATTGAAAACCCAAAATAAACTGAAAATCAACCGTTAGAAAGTGAATCAAAATCATAAAACCTGATCACTACTATCATTTTAGAGTTACAAAGTTCAAAAACAACTAAAAAATCATCAAAATCATACGCAAATTAGGGTTCGAAATCAACAAATTTTTGTTATCTTCAACAACTTAAATTTGAAAATTGAAACAGGTAAAGACAGATTTATATCATAGTTTTATTTCAATTAAATTTTGTTTAGGTTTAAATAGAGTTTGATTTAGAATAAGAAGTTATCCATTGTTACAGAGATGATGATGCATGTTAAATATGTCGAACTGATTTTGTTTGGATTTTGTTTCATCTGTTTAGATTTTATTTAAATTTTATCGAAATATGATTTGATAGAGTTTGATTTAGAATGACAAGTTCTCCATTGTTACAAAGATAATGATGATGCATATTAAAATCTGGAACTGATTTAAGTAGATAAAGGTTTAATGATCAGATATAGTATTATTTTGTTTGATTTCAAGTAGATTTTGCTTTTTGATACTTTTACTGACTTTTTTTATAAAATACATAATAATTTTGTTATGGTTTATTGTTGCATGTATTCCAAACAATTTTGAATTGTGCTGCTGGTGCCAATAAAGGAGAAAAAATCAACTTACATAGGTAAAAATCTCAAAACTCAATTGATTTATTTGTGAACATGTTAATAATGTTTGTTAATGTGATGTAGTTGACTACTTTTCTGTGGCTTCTTTTATTTGTTGATGTTCAATGATTCTCCTTTGAACATGTTGATAACCTATTATGTTGTATGTTTCTGCACTTCTTCATATGGATAAATTTTCTCATGCTACAAAACTTGTTCTCAAATATATGAGATTATGTTGTCATTCAGAGGTTATGGTGTCAAGAAAATAAAGTTTATGCAATAATCTTGAGTCAAAAACATAGTTTATGGTGTCAACAAAACAAAGTTGATACAAAAATCTGGTGTTATTCATAGATTATGGAGTCAACATAGAAAAGATGATACAAAAAAACTAGAATCGTTCAGAGATTATGGTGTCAACAAAATAAAGTTGATGCCATAATCTGGTGTCATAAATAGTTCATGGTGTCAACAAAGAAAAGTTGATACAAAAATAAATTGTTGTCATTTCATAGATTATCTTGTCAACAAATCAATTACATGCTACCTATAATTTAGAGTATTAACTATTTTTTCTTGTTTGATAACAGACTGAAAAAAAACAAAAAAAATGGCGAAAACAATAAGCGCAAAAAAGAAAAAGCAATCAATTGACAAGGAGGAGGCGCAAGAAACCAAAAAAGGTAAAACATATTGATTTGTTTGTGTACAACACTTGATAAACCTATATAACTCATTGATTAAAAATAGTTCAACTAAGTTTCTTACAAAAAAAATTGTTGGTTCTGTATGTATGAAGGTAAATAAAGGGAACAAGAGGTTAAATTTAAAGTTGGTCTTCTGCCATTGATTGATACGGGGATACGTTATACCGAATAATTGAAATAGAGGATAAGAATCCCATCATTTCAGCAGCGCTGAAAGCGTGTCCATCCCACAACTTGTTTAAACCATTCTACAGACTAAAGGAAGAGGTTGATGATGGTAAAGAAGACAAAGGAAAAACTATTGTGCTAGTAGGGAAACCTAATGATGACAAAGAAGATGTGGTAGTGCAGGATCCTAAGCAAATGATCTTAACAAAAAACAATAATCCAAAAAGAACTCGTTTCAGATTAAAGTATCAACAATAAAATGTTGACACCAAACATCTAGTGTCAACAATAAAAGGTGGACACCAAAACTAGAAACCAGGAAGAAGTTGTCTCATACTACAGTATTGATAATAAATGGTTGACACCAGAAATATCTAGTGACAACAATAAAAAGTTGACATCAAAACTAAAAACCAGGAAGAACCGTTCTCAGAATATGGTGTCAACATACAAAAGTTAATACCAGAAAAATCTCAACAATTCAAAGTTGACAAAAAAAAAAAGTTCACATTGAAAAGATCCATACCTTGGTTACCAGTTTTGCCGCAAGCAACCATAAGACCCCCCTTGAACTTCCCAGTGAGAAAAGTAGCATCAACAATTATCATAGGACGACATTAAGTATTAAAACCTTCGGTAAAAGCATCAAAAGACAGAAAAAACCTTTGGAAATGTTGCGTTACATTATCATACTCAAAATTGACAACACTTCCAGGATTATACTGTTTTACAGCCTTAGAATACCACTTAAAATCTGAATAAGACTTCACATCATCACCCCAAAGAAATTGTCTGCCAAATTCTAAACCATGATATGCTTGACTATAAGTAAGCTCGACTCCGTATTCTCTATGAAACAACTCTTTGACATCAGCAACAGTCTTCTTCTTGTTTGATACTCTAAAATCATCCATTAAAATATTCTTCACAAAAGACTTCCTCATTCGAAGCTTTGCAGGATCTGAACAAGCCAAACCGCATGTATGCTCTGAATTATATTTCTTACACTGAAAAGAATTATTAGTGTTAGGGACAATAGATGAATGAAACCTTCAGGGACAACTATGTTGTTTCTTAAACAAGCACTCCACAGTATATCACTTTTGATCACTCTTAACTATTTTCTATTTGTATCCACTTTACATCGAATATTTCATTACAACATCATTAACTTCATCAACACCTCCTTCAAATACCTGCCCTACACCAGTTATGATGTTATCCCAAATATCAACTTTTTTTGGTGTCCTTTTTGTCACAAATGTATCATTAGTCAAGTCTTTTACAACAGCTACATCGTTGTTTGAAACACAGAAGAACAAGCACCAGATGAAGAAGTACCATCAACACAGAAAATTAACTCGATACGGAACTTAAACACTTGCATTTCCTTCGAAATTAAATAGTTAATCAAACATTTTAAATCGAAATCAGAACAAATGACATGCTGGGCACCATCCACATTGTAGGAAAACTGAATGAGATCTTCAGGAATATAAGTCCAAGTTTGTTTGCAAGCAATTTTCATCTCACTAACGGTTGTTGATGTTGAAACATGATAACAAAGACTTAGGTTGCAGAACATAATCTCGTAAACCGACATTGTTTGCCTGAACAAAACATAAAAAGACAGTTTAAAAAATGAAAACTACAATAAAAGAGAGATAACTGGTATCAACAAAGCAAAGTTGAAACCAAAAAAAATAAAATCCAGATAAAGATTACGGTGTCAACAATAGAAAGTTGACACCAAAACTGAAACACATAAACAAAGTTTGCAGTCAGCTTTGGTGTTAACAGTGAAAAATTGACACCAAAACTGGAACACAGAAACAAAGTTTTGCTGTCAACAAAGATGATGCGTAACTAACATGTTAGTTACAAGTTATGGTCTCAACAAAAAACAATTGAAATGCATAGAAATAAAACTGAATCAAAGAGTAACAACCTAAAACTGAATGATAAACCATACAAATAAACTAGTAAACACACTTCACTCGGGGACTACGCCCCCCTCGTGAGAGATATATGCATTGTGGAATCTGAAAAAAAAAAGATATAATGCTGATTCAAAGAGAAAGTAAATCAAAATCTAAAGAATGTACACAAAATTAAACAACACAAAAACAAAAACATCAACTTAAAGTAAGCACAAACTAACATAGATCAAAATTCAATGCCAAAAATATCACAAATACAAATTGCAGCACCTGTAATCTATAAAAACAACAAACTAAATCAAAAGAACAAAACATCAATTCATCTATATTCATAAAAACTGATCCTATAACAAAAACTAATCAAAAAATTATTCATCAACTGACCTAATCAAACACATTCAGATACATGCATAAACAAAAAACAAAAAACAAGAAATCAAAATCAAAAAAATGAAATGAAACTGAATCATACCTGTTGAATCAAACTACTGTAGTAGAATCAATTGAATCTCTGTAAAAATCAAAAAAAAAATGATCATATAGAAAAAACAGAGCAATCTCGTAATTGTAATAGAATCGTAATAGAATACAACACCAGAAATTGATGATTGTAAATAGAATCATACATGTTTAGCTGAAATCTAGCTAAAATTACAAAATCATATGTAAAATCACGATGAATCACTGCAGCTTCTCTGATGAATATAAAATAAATAATGATGATGATGAAGAAGAAGAACACGATGTTTCTGACAATTTAAGTGAAAAAATAGATGAAGCAATCGTCGGAAAAAATGGTATTTCCTCTCTCACTCTCAATTTCTCTCTCGCTCTCAATTTCTCTTTCGCTCTCAATTTCTCTGTCTCTCTCTTCCAAAATAACGGAATAAAACAAATGGAAATTTTTAAAACAGGTTATATATAAGGGTATTTTTGGAAGCTGATTTTGAACTGGACCCTTATAGATAGATAAAGGGTATATATATTTTGTATAGGAGTATTTATAAAACCCACAAAAAAATAGTATTATTCATTTCCCACTTTATTAAGAAGGGTGATTTAGGGGCTCCTTGATTTGTAGAAGGGCTCCAATGTGAGGTAGGGTGACCCAAAAATGCGTTAAGGAGTGTCCTAGGGGCTCCAATCTCATATGTTAAATGTCCATATTACCCTTCTATCAATTAAAAAGTCTAATTTGCCCTTCAATCAATTAAAACATAGACAAAACAAAACCTTACAACCTACTAAAGGTGTAGAAGGTATTAGTGATGACAAACAAAATCAAACTAAACAACCTAATGAAGAATTTGAAGAACAAATTGGGTTACAGAAAAATTTACGGTTGGGTTCGATTGGAAAACCCAACCGTAACTGGTTTGTTCTTCATTTTACGGTTGGGTTATTAAACAAACCCAACCGTAAATTTTGAAGGTAGGGGATGAAGATGAAATTTTACGGTTGGGTTCGATTCTGAGCCTAACCGTAAAAAAAATTGCACTAATTTTTTTTTTTGAATTTTACGGTTGGGTTCGATTGGAAAACCCAACCGTAAATTCTTCTGGTTAGTTAAAAAAATTGTTGAGGATTATTTACGGTTGGGTTATTAAACAAACTCAACCGTAAATTTAAAGGTAGGAGATGAAGATGAAATTTTACGGTTGGGTTTTAGCATAGAACCCAACCGTAACTAATCTTCAAACCCAATCGTAAAATTTGATGAATATATTCAAAGATTTTTTTTATTTCTATCTTGTAGAGAACTGAAAGAAGAAGTCAACCAAAAAAAAATGAGGTCAATCGGACATCGTATGAGGGAGTTATGATCAAAACGGTGAAATACAAAAAAAAATCCAGGAAGATTTACGGTTGG